>JAHKKF010497510.1:0-25565 GCA_019740295.1 Labeo calbasu | reverse complement strand
GGGTGGAGCTTGACATGAGAAAACAGTCGCGCTGAGTTTAGCCTGTTAGCTAGCAGCCTAGCTGACGGCTTTAATCAACACATTTAACAACATTCATGATGGAGCCTTCATTCGGGATATCCGATAGCCAATGTGTGGCTGTATCCTTTATTTGGGAGCTCGGTTGTTCATTTTTAATTTGTAAAGAGTAGTCGTCTTTTTAAAAGTCATTCAGCTATGTCTTGTTAGCCTAGCTGTAATGGTAAAAATAACATTTATTTTCGTCTTGTTAGTCTATTAAAGAAGCTGAACCGAATGCAAGTGTTGTCATTTGGGTTGCTGTTTTCTCTCTGCTGTCAGACAGAAGTTATACACAAGTGTCTCGTGGTAAGCGTTTCGTTTATCCAAACATACTTTTATTTCTTAGGAATTTCTTGAACATTATTGCGTGACATTGGCATGTCACTTGATATGATGTGTCTGTAAGGTTTGACATTTTGAATGCTACAGAAACTGCGGGAGTTTATTATGAGAATAGCGCTTTTAGTTCTTTTTAGTTAACTTACATATCTTGAAGTATGAGAGTTTTTCTCTCTAATCTTTTATAACTTACCTAATAAACTTATATAAGGTCCAACAAGTTATTTGATTGTGAGGGAGGGAGCATAGGAGAGCCATGAAGCGTCACAATTTCCACCCTGTTTCCTTTTCCTCTGCCTCCAGCTATTTAATTGAATCCTTGACAGTGATTTTCTCAGACTGTTAGAGGACATGAGCTCAGAAACGGACAAAAAGAACCAAGACTCCTGTCCCTGTTAGAGTGTTCTGGACACTTCAAGTGAGTAGAGACTGTTTGATTTGAGTTTTCCATTCTGCGTTAGTCACATGGTTTTGCTGTTATACTAAAGGATGCTTTTGTGTAAAACAGGATTAGTTGCAAACGTTTCAGAAACATGAGCATCAGAGCAGCTGTTGACTGATCATTCTATCAGGTGGTTCATTGCTACTGCCTGTCTGTTATTACATTGATAATTGTGTTGTTTTTGGCCTTTTTGACATGATTAGCAACCAAACCCACAAACACATGCCGTCTAATTGCTAGCTATCTAATGAGCATCTCTATCTTGAGAATGCAGCTGGCTTTTAATAGGCTGTGATTTGTTTTTACATCCGATGGTTTTTACTTTTTACATAAGATATTTCTTACCAGATATATCATTGTCTTTCCAGCTGTCAAAGTTATTCCTGATTAGCAGCCCTAAAATGTCAGCAAATCTTAAAGACTGTGAATATGAACTGTCTGTGAAGAATTTGCAGTCTTTAAGTCTTTTTTTCATTCTTCAAAAATGTTATGTACGTTTATACAGTATGTTTTGTTTTATATGAGACCCAGGACCACAAAATCAGTCATAAGAGTCAATTGTTTGAAATTGAAATTTATACCCTGAATAAATAAGCTTTCCACTGATGTATGGTTTGTTAGGATAGGACAGTATTTGGCCGAGATACAACTATTTGAACGTCTTGAATTAAAATATTGAGAAAATTGCTTTTAAAGTTGTCCAAATGAAGTTCTTAGCAATGCATATTACTAATCAAATGTAAATATTTACGGCAGGAAATTTACAAAATAACTTCATGGAACATGATCTTCACTTAATATCCTAACAATTTTTGGTATAAAAGAAAAATCAATAATTTTGGCCCATACCATGTATTTTTGGCTATTGCTACAATTATACCCATGCTACTTAAGACTGGTTTTGTTGTCCAGGGTCACATATTAGCATTTTAAAAAAATGTTAACGCAGCTGCAAGGATTGACATTCTTCTCTTGTCTGACTTCCATAATCAGACACTTTCTATTATTCCTCATTTTGCAAAGTCGTGGAAACACTATCATGCATTTTATTTCCTTTGCTGTTGAAGCAACTGGCAATGCAAAAGTCATTCTTGTTGTAGTCTCTCATTTACTACTTGCTTACCCAGCTGTGACAACTTCTGCTTTTGAGAACCCCAGAAATGTCAATGTGTATGTGAAAGAAATGTGAATTATATATAGCCTTAACTGCTGGTTGCTATAGATGTGAGAAGACTCTGTGAAAGTTTGTGTAATGAGGCAGTGTGGCTTTCGTTGTGTGTGTGTGTGGTGGATGCCAGCATGCTGCCCATTATCCTGCATTCCACCTTGGTATCCTAGAGCCTAATAAGGCTCACATGAGCACACAAACTCTTTAACTGCGTTAAAACCATACACACTCAGCTTTTACTCAAAGCTCAAGAATTGACTTGGCAAAAGAGGTCACAAATGTTATTTTTTAAAATCTGTGTAATTGAAAAGATTCTCCTAACAATAAAAACAAAGTATAGAGTTCATATTTCAGCCCTGCATGAGCATTCATTGACTGTGATTGTATTAAGCAATAGATGTAAAAGTATGCATTACAATCTTTTATGCAAGATACTTTTGCAGGTAGCTGTGCCTTACAAAACTCTTGGATTAGAGGAAATCAATTAGAGCAGTGGTTTGCAGTCCTGGAGAACCTAAGACTGCACATTTTAGTTGTCTTCCTAATCAAACACACCTCATCAGGACTCCAAGACCTCAAAGACCTTGAGGCATTAATGCACATTCATCCACCTTATTTTTCCCGTAAGAGCGGGTGTGGTCATTTGTAAATTTAATGTGTCTGGCTTCCAGTCTCATCTGCTTCCAGCAGTTTTTAGCTGTACAAAACAGCTTGTTTTACTGCTTGATATTGCAAACTGATCCGTCTTACCCTATTATTTTAATGTATTGTCTTAATTATGAACACAGTGGTTTGTAGTGTAGTTTTACTGTTTACTGCACTTTGTTGTTCTTCTCGTTGTTTCCCTATGGCGGCTTATGGACTGGAAGTCTAACACATTACCAGAAAACAGCTTACTTCCGCATTGAAAAATAAGGTGGATACTACTTTTGAATGCTTGAATCTGATTAGCTGACGAACGTTTCAAGCAATTATTTCCAGATAAACGCTCGGCTGAAGTAGTTCCAGGCAGGTCTTGAGTGCATTACATGTCCATATCAGTTTGCCAAATGATTGAAAAATGTACTGTTAGCCCTGATCTGACGATTTTGTCAGTAAAACCGTTAAGCAGCTTAAAAGCTACATGTCATTTCTCACTAATAACAGCGCTGTTCTTGAAAATGATGAACTAAAGGTTTTGCTATTAGTAGAAACCCTCTTGCCAAACACTGTGGAGAGACACACAGACTCGGGTCATTCACACACGCTTAATATCTCTCTCTCTTTTTTTCCTCTCTGTCTTTCTCTGTCTAATAACTTAATTATTAACTGCATTAGTTTGCTATCAACAGCTCAATCCTCTGTTGTTATGCTAGGTCTAAATTTCGGAATCTTTAAATACAGCATCTGAACAATATATGAGGTGTAACCATAGTATAGGTGGAATAATTGATTCCAGTCTGTTGAATTATTAGAAAATATTGCACACCCGAAATAATGCATCACCACCTCGGGTGTGCATTATTTTCTAATAATTTATTGGCTCGTTGGTCAGTTATTCCTTACGTAAACATCGACCATCACGCATACTTGGAGAACATAAAATATCGGCGGCAGCAGAACTGTACTTGCAAGACGTGTAAGAACAAACGTCATTAGTTCTTGTATATCAAGCAAATACACTTAAGCTTACCTTTACCATATTTGATTAGCTCTATGTATGTGCTTCGATCAGTGTTTAATGTCAGGAATTGCCATGAACTTTTTGAAGTGTCAAAGTTATGGTGGAATTGACCTTTAGTTGAGAGACAGAAATCGCAGGTTTCTCGCAGGTTTGTGTTTTATAGATAAACAATGACAGAATTTTCATTTTTGGGTGAAAAGTTTGTTTGACCTGAACTGCTAGAGCATCTTTGTATAGATCACCGAAGGTTTAAAAGTATATTATGCTTCATTTAACCTGACAGACCTTTGGGGTGGATGGGGAGTGTTTGAACTGCCTAACAATTTTGAGCTGTGTTGTCAGTGACACATTAACGTGGCAGTGAGTGCCACAGTTTAACCTCAGAGAATAAGGAATATTTTGGTGTGAGCAGATTATAACCATCATCCCTAGACTGGGCTATTATTTGTATTGATCGAATGTAAGATTGCTTAGTAAGTCTAGGCCAAATTTCCCTTGTTCATGAGTGCTGTGTTTCCTGGCAACCGCATCCATTACAGCAATTATCGTCTTCTGAGACTGAGCGAGCGGGGCTCACTGGCAGCACAGAGGGATTCTAGTCTTGCCTCCATGCGTTTGCATGGCACACTCAGGCAGGGATATCTGAAGGTTTTTCCAATAATCCGCTGTAATTGAATTTCCCATGGAGTCAAATGGAGGTATGACCATGTTGAGAGGAACCTGATGCCCTGGAGTTGGCACCGTTATTGTCAGAGAGTGAAATATGGTCTGCAATTAGCCCTTTGATATGCATTTAGCCTGCCACATTTCTATAAGCTTCCCTCTACATTCTAAAGCTACATTTTTGATGAGATAAGATGCTGGACAATAGTGGTAATATGAGATACAAATACCATTCAAAAGTTGGAGGTCAGTAAGATTTGTCAGTGTTTTTGAAAGAAGTCTCTTTTGCTCACCAAGGCTGGATTTATTTAATTAATAAGTACAGTGAAAACAGCAATCTTGTGAAATATTCTTAACATTTTCTATTGTGATATATTTTAAAATATATTCTGGTGATGGCAAAGCTGACTTTTCTGCAGCCATTACTCCTTACTCACATTATCCTTCAGAAATCATTCTAATATGCTAATATGATTTGCTGCTCAAGAAACATTTCTTCTTACTATTATTATTATTATTAAAGAGGTCATTGGATGCCCATTTTCCACAAGTTGATATGATGTTTAGGGTCTTAATGAAAAGTCTATAACCTGCTTTGGTTAATTTCTCAATGGTAGTGTAAAAAACACCTTTTTTACCTTGCCAAAATCAGCTCTGCAATAATCATCCTGTTCTAGTCGAGGTTGCTTTAAATGTTAATGAGCTCTGCTCGCCCCACCCCTCTCTTCTCTTTGTGGAGTGACGAGCCTGTTTACTTTAGCCCCTTTAGCCACGTTTAGCCGCTAAACTTGCTAACTAGCACATTATTAGGAAAGGTGATCGTAAAGATTCATAAAAAACACTTATACACACTTCTGCTGTAAGTGAAGCTGGATCACGAATGATTCGTGCAAACACAGACGGATATTTGTAGATCGGGAGGCGCGTTCCATTCACAAACAAACGTAATCCACTGCCTCTTCAGTGGCTCAGATGTCAGGAGTAAATGACGACCGCTATGTTCATTATTACATCCAGCAACACAACACCTCAATCGGAGGTATTCTTGTCTAACTTACATCCCTGCTTCGGCATCGAAACAATGGAGGTCGGACTGTTACAGCTAAATTAAGGCGGGTCTGAGGTTAGACGCGCATGTCAATCAACTATCGTGGGAGCGGTGACGCCACACCGACAGGCATCTGAGAGTGGCTCGATTTGAAAAAGGGGATATTATTTTTACAAATGAATTAAAAACCACTGCATGGATTTTTATAATTATAAGGTAGATATGTACATACACTGCCAATACACATTAATGTTCAAACAACATGTAAAAGTAAACTTTGTATCCGATGACCCCTTTAATGTTAAAAACAGTTGTGCTGCTGAATATTTTTGTGGAAACCTTGATGTATTTTTTCCAGAATTCTTTAATAAATAGAAAGTTCAAATGAGCAGCATTTATTTGAAATGGAATCTTTTGTAACATAAATATTTTGTAACATTGTAATCTATACATTTAACTTTTGATCAAAGTCCTGAATAAAAGTATTCATTCCTTTAAAAATAAAATTGTACTGGCCCTAAACTTTCGAATGAATAGCTATACAGCTTAAGTTTGACGTCACGTATCACTGCTTCCAGGTCCAAACGCTCTATATTTGTGCTAATATACAGTCACAATGTGATCTAATACTACCAACGAAATTATAGTCATCCCGTTTAACTCCATACTGAAATCCCAAATAGCCAGACAATAAAAATATAAATAAATAAATAAATATAACAATTATTTGTGTTTGGGACGCTGTAAGCATGGAGACTGTATTGTAAACTCTACATTAGAAAACATTTAGCTTAAATGTTTAATATGAATAAACAGTGCCCATAAACGGCTGTTGAGATGGTGTTCTAAAGTAAAATGAGTTGAGGCTTGGACCCGGAAACAGCATTCGTTGGACACATTACGTCACCACTTAACAAGCACATAAAGTGGTGTTAACACCCTCTTTGTTTGGGTTTTTATTTTTCCTCATTTTTAAACTGAGCGTGTTTCTTTCGATAAAACTAAATATATACAATGACTGTGGTAAAATCCTAGAACAATAAAATGAATTGATGAAGGAAGTCTTGTGAAACAGGTTATGTATTCGTACAGCATTTCATGAATGAATCTCTTGTTGCTAGGTTGGATATTCTGGCAAACCCTGAAGCAATTGTATTAAGCCCAGTGCCCCAGCTGTCCATCCCCATCAATAACCATTTTCAGTTAGTTCGAGGTAAGCTTCTAATGACTATTTATAGCTTACAGAAGGACTTTGTAACAGTGTAAATGTGTTTGTCCTCAGTATAATATTTTTCTCCCTTTACGAACTCACCTTTGGTCCCTGTCAGCGAGGCTTAGATAATAAGCCGGTTTGAATGATAAAATCTCTCCTCCTGATCAAATATTTGAAAATCATTTGTCACCATAGAGGGCAGACTATATTTTATATTTCCTGGTACAGTCCTCTTAAAATCTGCCACTGACTTTCTTTAATTTATTATTTTAGAGGCTGAAGAAGCACTTCTCATTGACATCTCGTGTAACAGTAAGTTTTTAATTAGCCTGCTTTTCAATTGTATGTTTTATATAATTCTTTGTTATTTTTATATTTTCGTGATTCAGTAATTTTACTAAGTGTCATCAGCATAGAGTACAAATCAAGTGTATTTCAAATAATTGTTACATAATTTATAGTTAATTCATATCTATCTGTCCGTAAGTTACTTTTATCCATTTAATTGTATTTTTTATAAATTGTTTGAAATCGTAGTAGCTTATATGCACCATTTTCTATGCGATTTGTATACTGGGCAGGTTTCTTAATGCGTATTGCTTTAATAAATAATGATTCACTTAAGCAAAGTGCTTTTGCTAAAAAATAAACTGCATAGCTATGATGTTTGGATATGAGAATATGACACTTTGTTCTTCAACAGCGACGGTACGGATTCGTCTGAAAGGCGAGCGAACACCGGAGCTCCACCTGGAGCTGCAGGATGACGTTCACACTCAGTCCTTCTTACAGCACGTGACAAAGGCCAAACAGCAAGGTGATACCTCGTTTTTCCTGCACAGGATGCAGCCACCAACATCAAGCTGCATTTCTTATTTATTAACTGCTCTAATCATTTATTTATCAGGGTAACCAACACCCAGATTTATAGGTTTGTTGGTAATAAATGCTTCCTGGAAGAATTTGACCTTAGTGTCAGACAGAAAGTTTGACACATGTGACTCTTCAGTGTTGGTTTACTTTAGTTCATGCTGTTATAACCACAGTCATATCAAAGGTTAGGCCACCTGGTGCATAATTTATCTGATTTGTTACCTCATTGATTGTAATTCAGCTCAGGTTAAGCTTGTTTTTTAAACTCTTACCTTAGAAGCTCCTTCACTGTCCACTGACATTTGATATGGTCAGTATATCATTTAAAAATTCTAATTAGTCATAGATTTATTTTATAGTGACAATTAAAAAAAAATGTCCAGATCATGAAAATATTTAAAATGGAAAACCATGAAACCTGCTTTTTTTTGTTTTGTTTCTCTTTTGGTTTTGGCTTTGGCTTTATTCTGACAGGTTGATTTTTTATAGTGCATATCTCTCTGAGGCTGTTTGAATGTACATATTTATATTTTTGGTCTTGCATCAAAAAGTTGATTTTCCACTGCTGAAGACATTTTGAAAACTATTCGCCACGGCATAAATATATAAAACATCACTGTTAAATGGTCCTTTTTTAGCTGAGAGGAGTTCACTGCCAAGGAAGATGGAGCCTGTTGTACCTGTTCCGGTCAAAGACTGCGTTCCAGTCCCACCTCAAAGAGGAACCTCCAAATCCACCTCAAATAACATCAACAATAGCACTTTAGTAAAGCCCTTAAACAGAGGTATGGCACACATAATACAAGAACGTTACAATATCTACATTGGGTCGCATGGGCAGATACACCAAAGACAGTAGTTGCTAGTGAACACTTTGTCATTTACAATCCTGCTGGTTTGTTCCTCTCTGTGTTTATAGACTCCGCCCTCGCACTGGCCACAGATTTTGGCTTTGAAGAGAAGAAGAACCAGAAAAACCGTATACGAGATCCTCCACCTCCACCACTGCCCCCTCTTCCCCCTCGGAAGGGTACATACACACCATCGACCAACCACACGGCAGGCCCAACTACCAAAGAAAGGCCGCCATCTGCACAGAACTCCACACCTGTCAGAAATGAGTGAGTGCTGCTGGTCTTAAATGCAGAAGCCTGAGGATTTTCTTTTAGCTGTGTTGAACTCAGGGCTGTTTGTCTTTAAAGATTGCAGCCTGTAGACCGCTCTGCTTCCTGGTCTGACAGCCCATCCAACTACACCATGAGACAGGCTATGATGAGCAGCCACACAGGGTCAAGGGAAGGCCTGCTCAAGTATCGCCTTAGCAAGAAGGAGAAAGAATATGTGGACATTAAGAACTTTAGGTAAATGTGGTATGCCTGAAAATGTGTCATTGGTTTTGTTCCAGTTCATTACCAGCGTTTAATTGAGGCACCGTTTACAGGTTCTTTGTTGGAACTTGGAATGTGAATGGTCAGTCTCCTGACAGCAGTCTTGAGCACTGGTTGTGCTCTGACCCAGACCCTCCAGATGTCTACGCACTGGGGTGAGTGGCAGAACATGAGCATGGACAATATATGGGGAAACCTGTTCGAAAACAGTAATTATAGTTGCAATTTTGTGACTCCAGTGGGACAGACTTTAGGTATTTCACCCTTAAAGGATTAATTCACTTGCAGAATTAAAATTTCCTGATAATTTCCTCACCCCCATGTCATCCAAGATGTTCATGTCTTTCTTTCTTCAGTCAAAAAGAAATTAAGCTTTTGAGGAGAACATTCAGGGTTTTTCTCCATATTGTGGACTTCAATGGTGGCCGACAAGTTGAAGGTCCAATTTGCAGTTTTAGTGCAACTCCATGAAGAATAAGGGTCTTGTCTAGTGAAGAATAAGGGTCTTATCTAGTGAAACGATTGTTGGTCAAGCTAGTGCAAGACGAGCATTTGTGGTTACAAGGTATATACATTTTAATTTTTTTAGAAAATGACCAATCATTTTGCTAGATAAGACCCTTATTCGTCAGGCAGAATCATGTTGAGTCCTTTGAAGCTGCATTAAAATGGCAGTTTGGAACTTCAAGCTGTTGGCCACCATTTAAGTCCACTATATGGAGCAAAATCTGGAATGTTTTCCTCAAAAAGCTTAATTTCTTTTCAGTTGAAGAAAGAAAGACATGAACATCTTGGAAGACATTGGGGTGAGTAAATTATCAGGAAGTTTTTTATTCTGGAAGTGACCTAATCCTTAAATATATCATTGTACATTATAAGTTGTCCATTCGTAGATTTGATTGATTATGTTCATATTGATTTGTTCTGTTATTTGCAGATTTCAGGAGCTTGACCTGAGCACAGAGGCCTTTTTCTATATGGACTCATCTAAAGAACAGTTATGGGTTGATGCAGTTGAGAGATCCCTCCATCCTAAAGCCAGATACATGCGGGTGAGTAAACGACAGCTGATTTTAGCTATTTAACATTTAAAATTTTTAAAGTCCATGAAGTTTTTTGTCTTTTAGTATGAATATGTTAGCCTAGTAAGCTAGTGTGCTCCAAAATGACAAAATTTGCATTTACAAGATATAAGCATTCAAAACTTAGTCTTCTTACTTCTGCCAATATGAATCAATGATTTTGATGACATCACCTTGCACTTCAGCTTCTCATCAAACTTTCTGTCCAATCAAATGCTCTCTAGAATCCGAAGCGTCCCGTCCCCTACACTGTAAATAGAAGTTGAAGCTGTATCTGAAATCAGTCACCTGTTCACAGAATTTGGATTTTCTATGGTGAATGGCACATAGTTCACTATATAGGGTATAGGGCACGATTCAGACGAATAGAGGCGAATGAAGTCTGGTTTCGCTTTGTGTCACGCGAATAGCCACAGCGCGCACACAGTCTGCTCCGGTCCAAAAACACAATGGCATGGAGCGGATCATGTGCGTGAGTCAGCATAGACCACAAAACATATCGGAGCCATTTGAATTCTACAGAGAATGGTATATAGTAATATGGATGAGATTGTGGCTGTCATACGCTGAAAAATGGGGCAGGACTGTTTGATTTGTCCCTCCCTGTCTTCCTTTTTCATTTAAAATTGTCAAGACATAGAATAACGGTGCGTGTTTCAAAGCACTTCAGTGGACCTTTAAAGTCTAGTCTTTCCATTTTACAGTCAACAGATGAAAGTATTAGGTCCTTGCTTATTTATTTGAGTGAACTTTTAATGATGATTTGCATCTTGCCTTCAGATCCGTACCATTCGCCTAGTTGGAATGATGTTGGTGGTGTATGTCAACAAGGAGCACAAACATCACATTCGAGAGGTGGCTTCTGAGTCTGTGGGAACTGGCCTCATGAATAAAATGGTACGTTTGAATTTGTAACAATAGGAAGTGGTTTGTCAAAACAGGAAGTACTTTTAGCCTATCACTTGGCATGTAATGTGTATCTTTTGTTATATTTGCATTAGATATAGTGTAATCTTGGCGTCGTATTGATTACACAAATGACCACAAAATGGTGGATACATCTTTCAATAAGCAGATCAGTGTCAGTGACCTGATAAGATTAACCCACTTTTATTACTCCATTACTGTAGGGGAATAAAGGAGGAGTGGCTGTGCGCTTCGTGTTCCATAATACCAGCTTCTGCTTTGTAAACTCTCACTTGGCGGCTCATGTGGATGACTTTGAGCGGCGGAACCAGGACTACAAAGACATATGTGCCCGCATGAGTTTCCACCTGCTGGAATACCCCCCTCTCAGTATAGTCAAACATGAGTGAGTGTCACCAACATCTAGTGTATCCAGTGTAGCTGTTTTTAAAACTGGTTTCCTATCATTAGGAATTTTTAAAGCTGATGTTGGGTCTGTTTTTAATGGTTCAGTGTTTATGATTTCTCCTCTAAGTGTGGTGGTTTGGCTTGGAGATCTCAACTACAGGCTATGTTTGCCTGATGCTGGGGAGGTAAAAAGACTTATCGCTGAGAAAGAGCTACGGAGGCTTCAGGAGTATGATCAGGTAAATATGACATTTTAAAAAAGATCACTCCGATGGCCCGGGGCCAGCGTAAACAGCGGGACAGTTGACGAATTTCTCACTGGCCTGATCGGGCCACTGCCGCGTCGTCACGAAACTTGATCATTTGCACGTGTTTTTAAGCCTTGTTAATTTAAAATTTGAAGCGATCACAGAGAGATGCATCTGTGACGGACAAATAGCCTACAAAAGTATATCAAAATACTCGTCTTTACGATTAGTTTTGTAGCTTTAACAATGATCAATCCATACTTAATTTATACAGTGGAGTACAGATGCCCCGATCGACTGGACATATTTTAACCGATCTCTGTTCTTGCACGCAAACTGCATGCAAAGATTTTTCAAAATGTCATGTGTATGGAAAATTACGAACTCCTTAAACATCCGTTAACAGAGGCCAGAGACGCTGAAGACGAGCGCAAAGAGAAAAAAAATACTGTAGCAGGCAGAGCAAGATCACGGTTTACAATGCCCAAAATATTGAAAATATTGGACCGGTAGAAAAAATCCTTAGCGTTGAGCCCTGCTCTATTATTAGTTATTAATATTTTGAATTTAAAAAACACAAAGGCGTGTGGATTAGCGGTTTCCTTTATTTATGCACTCCACTGTATTTATCTGGTTTTAGGTTATCTTTTGTTGCTTCCTCTTTTCTTTTTCTTGTGTGTGTCTATGGCAGTTCTGTAAGTGGAAGCCAAATACACAGTGCCTTGCAAAAGTATTCATACCCCTTCATGTTTTATGTTGCTGCCTTATGTTAAACCACATTAAATAACTTTTTTCCCACATTAATTTACACTCCATATAACATAATGACAAAGCAAAAAACAACTTTGCAAGTTTATTACAAATAACACTGAAATAAGTACATGTATTTCAGTACCTCAAGTTCAAGCACCTTTGCAGCCTCAAGTCTTTTTGGGTATGATGCGACAAGCTTTGCACATCAATTGCTCAGCTCTAGGAAGAGTTCTAGTTGTTCCAGGCATCTTCTATTATGGATAATGGAGGCTACATGCTTCTGTGAACCTTCAATGCAGTAGAATTTTTTTTTTCTGAACTCTTCCCCAGATCTGTGCCTTGACGCAAGCCTGTTTCTGAACTCTACTGGCAGTTATTTTGACCTCAAGGCTCTGATATGCATTTTCAGCTGTTGGACCTTCAAATGAATTTGCCACAGTTTACCTCCACTTGAAGTGTGGTAACATCTAGAAGTAATATGAGTGCTCCTGAGCTAAATTTCAAGTGTCCCAGAAAAGAGTATGAACACTTATGCAATGGAATTATTTTAGTTTTTTATTTCTAATAAATTTGCAAAGTTGTTACAAACCTGTTTTGTGCTTTGTCATTATGGTGTATGAAGTGTAGACTGATGTGGGAAAAAAGGTAATTTAAAGCAGTTAAAAAAAAAAAGAATACTTTAGCAAGGCACTCTAGACTTCCATTTTTGCTCTAAAAGCACACTTACTAGCATCTTCTGTTTCACTTTGCCAGCTGAACATCCAGAGGAAGACTAAACGTGCCTTCACTGATTTCATGGAAGGGGAGATTAATTTCACCCCAACTTACAAATATGATGCTAAATCAGACCGATGGGACTCAAGGTACAGTTCTTTAAAATTAGAAGATCTTCCTTTAAACATTGTTTGATTACCTAAAAAGAGCTAGACACGTCATAATTTGTGTTTTGTCATCCACAGTGGGAAGTGTCGAGTCCCTGCCTGGTGCGACCGTATCCTCTGGAGGGGGAGCAACGTAAAGCAGCTTCACTACCGCAGTCACATGGAGCTGAAGACCAGTGACCACAAACCTGTCAGCTCTCTCTTCAGTATCGGAGTAAGGTTTAGTTCTTTCATCATGCTCTAATAAAGGAGTTGAGAGCATTGCATTGATTTTATGTATGTGCTGCAGGTGAAGATGGTGATTGAGCAGCGCTACAAGAAGGTGTTTGAAGAGATCGTGCGGGACATGGACAGAATGGAAAATGACTTTCTGCCCTCTTTGTCCCTAACACAACGGGAGGTGAGTAATGAAAGGGAGCCAAACAGGGAAGTGTATCCTCTGACAAACTCTCTCTGCATCGATCCATTGGCCTGACTCCAGTTTTCTAAGATCCCACTATATATATCAGAGGAGGATCAATAATATTTGCACAATCTTAGCATTTCTCTGGAGTGGATTTTCGGCTAATCAGATGTGCTGGAGGTGCTTTCAGTCTAAATATGCGGGGCTGTGTCTTTAACATGAAATTAAAAATAAAAATAAAAATAAATTGATCTGCATCACCAGGAATCAGTGCACACTGAGGATATTGTGTAATACATACATAAATGTAAAATATATTATGGTATCCACATAAATACATAATAACATTGATCATAACAAGAAATGTTTTTGAGCACCAAATCAGCATATTAGAATGATTTCTGAAGGATCATGTGACTGCTGAATATTCAGCTTTGCCAAAAACTTTTGAATAGTATTGTATGTGTTTACAGCCTCATTTTCATGTTATACCTGTTCTTTATCCCATAGTTTGCCTTTGAGAATGTGAAGTTCCGTCAGCTTCAGCGTCAGAGTTTTCTTATCACGAATGACGGACAGGTCGCTTGCACCTTCGCCTTCATTCCCAAACTCAATGACTCTCAATACTGTAAGCCCTGGCTACGTGCTGAGCCCAGTGAAGGAGTACTAGATCCTAGTGAGTATCTCAATTGTCAACAAATAAAAATGAATCTTGTATAATGGTTTCTGCAATGTGGAATCCAGTCATGAAAACGGAATTTACTGTAAAACACGGAATGTCGCAGAAAATTTTGGATGAATAAATGAAAAGTAGGTCAGTACATCAGTCAAAATGCGATAGGGACCAGTGTCTGTAAATATTAAGTCACAAAAATACTATTTAAATATGAATCCTGCATGTTCTCCATGTCTCTGTGTGAATGAATGACACACATACTGAAGCACGTGTTTTCTGCCTTTGCCGCCTAAATATGAGTACATGAACACACGTAATTAAAAACATAATCTCTAGAAATGTTATTTCATGGGCATTTTACTGTTTTTTTTTACAAGGAGAAACTTAAAGGTCTTTGCGGCAACCCGTCAAAATAAAAGTCTGGTTTAACTTGAAGAAACTGTGACAGAAATATATTGCTTAATGTAATGATAGTACTACTAGTAGTAATAAAATTATTATTAAACATTATTTTTAAGGAATGTTTACCCAAAAAAAATATTTACCAGAATTTGTTTACCAGAAAAATGTAAATACACAACACAGCATTTCTGAAAAACAAAAATCGGTTAATTAGAGATGCTTTTGATTATTTAAATTTAATGAAACCATTAAAATGGAAAAATTAATGGAAAACACATAATTTGTTAAAAGTAAAACTGGATTTAAAAAAAAAAATAGTCTTTAAAAATTACATTTTTGTTTAACTTTTAATAAATTGCTGTTACATTTTTATGGTTTCAGTTTACTTTTTTAACCATTAAAACAGAGTCTAAAAAATGGAATCCAGAAAGATTCAAACAGAAAATATAATAATTTTTTCCAAATAATTTGGAAAAAAAATAAAATGGAATTTGGGAAAATATAAAATGGGAAAATAATGTCAGTATATTTTGTTTGTATCCATGTTGTTCATTCCAGAAGGACCACAAGTTTTTACTGGAAATTGACAAAGAAAAACAAACAAACAAAAAAAACCAGCATATTTTGTGCTTATACACACTTCGTGTTAAAAACTTATCCTTAAGTAGCAATATTTAGAAATTGGTTGCTAAAGAACTTTACTATGCCTAGTTTGTGACCTGTGAACACCAGACTTCTGAACTGCAGTTCAGTTCCCCAAATTTTATTGCCACAACTTTATTTTCGGTTTCATTTGTTGACTAAATGAAATCTAATTTCAGTTTTGGTATTGTGATCAAATAATTTGAGTGCATCATTAAATAAAACACAGTTTTGCGAATGGATAATTTTGCCAAATGATAGAAAAACAACAAATGATTTTTTTCTTTTTCCTTTTTCTTTGAAGATAGTAAAATGTCATGTCAGCTGCTTCAATGTTTTTGATTGGTGTGCGGACTGCACGTCGTCCAGATTCTCATATTCCTATTTGTTGCAGATGAGAAAATAGAGATCTTCCTGGAGGTGTATGTCAGCAAAGATTCTGTGACGCTGCTAAACTCTGGTGAGGATAAAATCGAGGACATCCTGGTGCTTCATCTGGACCGGGGGAAAGACTACTTCATCACTGTCGCGGGAAACTACCTGCCCAGCTGTTTCGGCACATCTCTAGAGACCCTGTGCCGTATGAAGAAGCCCATCCGCGAGATCCCCATCACCAAACTCATCGATCTGGTGAGGCACATGTAGCAGGTTTAGTTGGCTTGATGGATTATAACAAAGACTATAAAAATACAAAGACCGTTCACTCCTATATTTCTGAATGGGTAAAACTGCAATGCGCAATATGGCAGAATAGTCCCACCTACTAAATGAAAGAGCCAATCGTTGATGGGTGATGTCATTGCATCACTACAGCGGCCGTTAGAAGCGCTGTTTCCCATAGAAACCTGAGGCTGGACCGGCCGATCATAAGCACATTGTGGCTGCGTATGCGCATTAGCTGGTCTAGCTTAAAAAATAAGCTTTTTAAATGCTATGTGAGCATAAGAAGCAACATTCATGGGGGAGTTTATTTCAGATTTTGTTGTTGATTTGAAATATGTAATTTAATTGTGAATTCAGCAAGCAGTTTTTGAGATTTCAGAATTACCACATGCATTTAGATAGGACTCGGTCTTGGATGAGCTGCCTGGAGGCATTGCAAATATGGCCGCCAAGTGAACAGACTTTCCTTGAAAGGGACTTTGATTATAATCATGGCTAAGTAAGGCTGATATTACAAAATGCAAATGTTGTCTTCCTTTCTTTGCCAATGGAAAGTCGTGACAGACAGTGGCAAGGAATTTTGCCCCCAGATGTTATATAAGAAAAGACTTTCGGGTTTGACAGGATTCTTTTTTGAGGCTACAATGAGGAAGTCATGTAGAAAGATAATGTTTTGATGCGATACAGCAGCAGTATGTCATCGTGCAAACCGCCCGTGCTGTTCCATTTTCTGCTATATTCTCAAAATATGATTACTTTTTCATTTAGAGAGTAGTCAATCATCTTAATTATTTTCTGTTTCTATCTCTTTCCTGTTCAGTTACTGTATCACCTTTGATAGCCGAAAGCTGCTTATCTGTGATTATGCAATACCGGCTCTGTGTTCTCACTGATTACGCAATGTTTCTCCATTGTCTCATCTCTCCTCCCTTCTTTTACTCCTTTTCTTGTCTGACTGTTCCTTTTCGACCAATCATTCTGGGTCTGCATGACTCTCAGGGAGAGGATAGCTGCATGGAAAAGGTAAACTCCCTTTTCATCCAAGGAAAAGACTTATTAGGTTATACAATAATAAGATGGCTGCTATTATTGCGGCCTACATGTGTGATTGAGGGTGACGTAGTCCTGTTTTTAAATGTTTGTCCCAGTGTGACAGTGTCTCGATGTGCTTGCCCGTTCCTACTGGTCAGCTTGCTGCAGTCACTCTGCTGGTTCAGGCTAATGAAAGTCACTGAGGCTTGAATCTCTCAGCTTGATTTCTGCCCCTCCTTTCCCCACCCAGCTCACTGCTCACCAGCCAGCAATATTAGATTAGTAGAGAGAGAAAGCAGCTCACAGCATGGTGAAACCAGCCTCACAAATCAGTGTTCGTTATTTGGAGCCGACTGTTCTTTAGAGTTGTTTTTGCCTCTGTGGCTCAGCATGTGTTGCATTCCTACTAATTGCATGAGTCCCCTTATATTGTTCAGTGGTTCCAGGGCTGTCACTTATCTCCATGTAATACAGTTCTGTGTGTGTATATGAGAGAGAGAACAATGTTGTTTGTCACCCTTTTTCAGATATCTCATGGATAAATTTGTTATAAGTGTCATGTTGTACTGGAACAATCTTAACAATCATCAGTATTTTTAAAGGCACTTTCCACAAATAAGGTGCAAATTAAAAAAAAAACAAACAATATATTAAATGTATTATGTTAACATTAATTATAATTAATTATGTTTTATTAGAATGATTTCTGAAGGATCATGTAACACTGAAGTCTGGAATAATGATGCTGAAAATTTTGCTTTGCCATCGCAGGAATACATTATGTTTTAAAATACATTAAAATAGGAAACCGTTATTTTAAATTGTAATATTATGTCACACAATTACTGTTTTAACTGTATGCAGCTGTGTGCAGCTTTGGTGAGCATAAGACACTTTCAAAAATATATTATATAAAAAAAGTTGCAAATATTAATTAAATAATAATTATATACTCCACCAGTCAAAAGTTTTTGAACAGTAAGATTTTTAATGGTTTTTAAAGAATTCTCTTCTCACCAAGCCTGCATTTATCCAAAATACAAATCAGAATATTAGAATGATTTCTGAAGGATCATGTGACTGTAGTAATGATGCTAAAAATTTTGCTTTGAAATTACAGGAATAAATTGAATTTTAAAATATATTCCAATAGAAAACGGTTACTTAAAATGGTAAAACATTTTCAATTTTTTTGTGTTTTTGCTGTACTTTGTATCAAATAAATGCAGGCTTGGTGAGCAGAAGAGACTTCTTTAAAAACATTAAAAATCTTACTGGTCAAATATTTTGACTGGTAGTGTGTATATATGTATGTGTGTACATATGTATGTATATATGTGTATATATATGTGTATATATATATATATATATATATATATATAATTAATAACTAAATATAATTATTTCCAAACCTTGATAGGTAGTGTAGTTCACACAGTATAATAAGTGAATATGATTTGTTAGTGTTTTCCTTCTAATGTTTAAAAAGTTGCATAAATTAGGTTAATTCTGAGCTGTAACAGTTTTAAGAATTTTAAGAATTTAGGTGTTATTTTGGCAGAAAAGCATGCAGTTCCATATAAACCAAATATCATTTCAGCAGTGTTTAATGATTTTACTAACCGAGAAAGAATAGTTCAACAAAAAGTAAACAGAAGTATATGATCTAGTGCTTTAAAAAAATAAATAAATAATGGGTAACTAAAATGTGCTGTATCTGTGGAAAGTGCTACAAGAAATATTATGGCTCTCTTCTTAAACTGAATACAGACTTAAATATAGTTTGTAAGATGGTGATAATTTCTCAATTTCACAGGAGAAAACCCGGATTAGTTTCTTGTTGGACAGTGCTGGAACAGAGGATAAACCTCTGAAGATTCCCAAAGAGGTCTGGTTGCTTGTTAATCACCTCTATACCAAGGCCTGCCAGCAGGTAAACAAAATACAGCATAAGTTCACCAATAATTTACCATAATATCTCAAATTGCTAATGAGTTTTTTTTTTTTAATTAATATTATTTTATACAGGAGGACCTTTTCCAGACCCCTGGCCTGCAAGACGAGCTGCAAAGTATTATTGACTGCTTGGACACCAGCATTCCTGAATTTATCCGTATCCTTTCCCACCAAAAGATATATAAATATGTTTATATATGGAAAGGATGAGTTTTTCCCAGCAGATAGATTACTGTCTGGTACAAACCTCTTTAAAGGGCTCTCAGAGTTACTTAGCATAGAAATGCTAATGTCTGTCACTTCAGTGAATGCGACCGAATGGCTCTCTTTAAAACTGCTCTGACTGGCTGGACTCTCCCACACAATTCATCCCTGAGCTACTGAGACACTGAGAATGTTTCTTTTGACCTGCTGTAATGGTGATCGAGACATCCCTAGAGACACTGTGTACTTTCTTTTCTCTCCCTTTCTTTTTCTTTTTGTCAGTGCCATATATTTGGTGCTAAAAATGTGCATTCTCATGGTTTACCGTGGTTCTTCTTGACTGTTGGTTCTAAGCTGGCTCTAATCACTCAGTTGCAGAAGCACTATTGATCTTCTTGGAGGCTCTTCCTGAGCCTGTGCTGTGTTATGAACTCTATCAGCGCTGTCTCGAATGCTCTCACGACAGCCGCCTGTGCAAACAGGTAAACATGCGTGCATAGCAGTAACTATATTGGTAGTGTCAAGATATGCTATTTTTAATATGCTATTTGTGGTACTTCTAGCAATCTATGTATGTTCTTGTTTCAGTTCCTATTCACAAGCTCTCCATATAAATCTTCATTGAGTGTGTTTTGATGCTGATTCATTTGGGTGTCAGTTTTATTTATATGTAAGAAATTGTCTCTTAGCTATTGATGTAACTTATACAGAAGTAATAATGGGGTCTAAACTATGCAGTTCAGTTGCTGTTTATTTGTGATAATCAACAAAAACAAAAAAGTAAACTTTAAATAGCATTTCTTTATATAAAACTATTAATATAACTGTGTAAAATTATTATTATTATACTGCTATAAACACGAATATGTAAATCCTACTGACCCCAAACTTTAAAACAGTATAATATTATAGTATATTATTATAGTATAATAATATTTATTATTATTAATTTATTTTTATTTTATGCATTTATTCAGCGAGGATGCATTTAATTGATCAAAAGTAAAAAGTAAAAACAGAATTGCCACATTTCAAAAATGTTAAAATGTATTTTAAAAAACTGTAATTTTTTAAAAATATATATGTACACTACTAGTCAAAAGTTTTTGAACTGTAAGTTTTTTTTTTTGTAAAGAAGTCTCTTTTACTCACCAAGCCTGCATTTATTTGATCCAAAATACAGCAAAAGCAGTAATATAATGAAATATTTTTAAAAAAAAATATTTAAAATTTAAAATAACTGCTTTCTATTTAAATATAATTTAAAATGTAATTTATTCCTGTGATCAAAACTAAATGTTTAGCATCATTACTCCAGTCTTCAGGGAAGAAACTATTGAAATTAATACATTTATTTAGCAAGGATGCTTTAAACTGATCGAAAGT
The DNA here is from genome assembly GCA_019740295.1 of Labeo calbasu. Taxonomy (NCBI): domain Eukaryota; kingdom Metazoa; phylum Chordata; class Actinopteri; order Cypriniformes; family Cyprinidae; genus Labeo; species Labeo calbasu. The sequence continues at coordinate 5,066 of JAHKKF010497510.1, read as the reverse complement.
GATGATAAAGACATTTATAATATTACAAAAGATTTCTTTTTCAGATAAATGCTGTTCTTCTGAACATTCTATTTATCAAAGAAACTTCATCAAAGAAATTATTATGTTTTCAACATAATAATAACAATAAATGTTTTTTTTGGCAGCAAATCTGAATATTAGAATTATTTCTGAATGATCATGTGACTAGAATAGTGATGCTAAAAATTCAACTTTGAAATCACAGGAATAAATTACATTTTTAAATATATTCAAATAGAAAAGTGTTATTTTAAATAGTAAAAATATTTCTACATTTTTCTGCTTTTTGCAGTACTTTGGATCAAATAAATGCAGGCTTGGTGAGCAGAAGTGACTTCTTTAAAAAAACATTAAAAATTTTACTGTTCAAAACCATCCATTTTTACTTTTTTTAAAAAACACATTGCTCATGGAATTCTATCTGAAGTGATCTTAAGACAAGCATGCAAGATACAGTGGCTTCCAAAAGTCTGAGACCTCGTTGGAAAATCTAAGATTCAAAGTGTATTTTAATTCCGAAATTCCAATTCCAAAAAATCGCCAAAGTTTAAGAATTAATTCTTTGTTTTTCTCTAAACGGCAGCTAATATCTCAGCTCCCACGCGCCCATCGTAATGTGTTCCGCTACCTGATGGCCTTCTTGAGAGAATTGCTCAAACACTCGATTGACAACAACCTGAACGCCAACCTCCTAGGTGAGTCTGACTTTCTCTATTGCCAGCAGTTTACAAACACACAGGTGCGTTACTGTTACATCTCATTTTGTACCTCTTCCCCAGCTACTCTTTTCGCAAGTCTCCTCATTCGGCCTCCTCCCAACCTTGCTGGCAAGCAGACGCCACAAGACCGTCAGAAAACCAACGACTTCATATTGGGTTTCCTAATGGCAGGCGACGAAGACTAAGGAAGAGGGCCGCATAACAAGGTGTCATGCCTTTTCTCAGAAGTGTTCAGGTGAAGCAAAAAGACACTTGAGGTGTGTTTGCAGCTGGTCTTCTGGGAGATACATAGGCCACCCTGCACTAAAATGAAAGTTTGGCACTGTTGGATAGTGCCTGTTTTGCACAGACACTGCCCATTGGTTACTTTACGCTGTTTTTCTGTTCCTGCTTCAGAGGAATAGGTATAAGTCTATCTTTATGTAGTATTAATAACTACACTTTAACCCTCACAAACCTCATCTTTTTGACTGTAGCATCTATAATGCTATGTGCAACCCCACTTTCTCTGGTTTTAACCTCTGAGTGCTGTAATGCCAAATCCAATATTCCCGACCAGATCTGACTGAATGTGTGTGGATGTGACTCACGGGCACTTAAAACAATGACTTTGTTACACTAAAGGAAAGCCATGTTGTGGATATTGTATTGACTGCTGCTGCCGGTTAAATGCTCCATCAGAGCACCATTTTCCATCTGTCTCATGCTCTATTCCTTCCCTCCTTCAAAAATGACCTTCAGAGAGGTGACTTTGACAATCGACTACCTTTCAGAGTGGAGGAGAAGTCTGGACTATGATCTTTACTTAGTTCTATCTGAATCATGATGAATCAGCTGGCATTGTGTGCACATGTTATTTATGTTTTCCAGTCTCATACACAGTCGTCCTCAGCACTGGGCATTTGGATGTCCTCCACAGATGAATACAAGTCTGTTATCCTTCAGAAACACAGTTTCTGCTCTCCTCCTCAGTCCGTTATGATGGCACAACCACTCCTGTAATTCTTAGTCACCTTGAGTGGATGTGGTTACCTTCATTAGATCTGGAAACTTTTATTCTTTTGAGGTCTTATTCTTTTACAGCTCTGTTTTGGATCCTGTCGTGCTACAGAGACGTTAACGTTTTAACTGTTGTGCTACCTGGGTCTTTTATCTGTCTTGTCTTGTAATGAAGATGCAGTCGTAGTCCTTCTGTTTATATGTATGTTGAGTGTTATACTAACCCAGACTGGGGTAATCTTGTGTATGTTTACAGTCTTTGTGTCCTTTGTTGGTGTTTCATGTTGCATTTACTATCTCTCTTGACTTCATAGTACACATTGGGAAATTGGTTTTTAACTTCTTGCACCAGTCAGTCTGGTTTTATACTACAGTGTGTAAAGAGGAAGTCTCTTCCGTTTTGCTCGTATTAATCATCACCCCAATGCTAAAATATTATTGTAGCACAAACCACCAAAGCTGTTTCTCCACAATGCGTGTGACATTTTTGCCTTGGTCCATTAGCAACATTTCCTCAAAATCTCACAGGAAGTGTTTTGTGTCTGCCTTGCAACTTGGAAAAAGAGTTGTAAGCGGTTTCTGACCAACTCTGTGTTCTGCCTTTCCTTACTGTCAGTATGTGCAGAAATTGTAGTTTTAGGCTTGTAACAGTACCATTAAAGAAATTCACTTCCAGAACAAAAATTTGCAGATAATTTACTCACCCCCTTGTCATCCAAGATGTTCATGTCTTTCTTTCTTCAGTCATAAAGAAATTGTTTTTTGAGGAAAAAAAATCACAAATGTTCTCCATATAGTGGACTTCTATGGTGGCTGTGAGTTTGAATTTCTAAAATGCAGTTTAAACGCAGCTTCAAATGGCTCTAAACGATCCCAGCCGAGGAAGAATGGTCTGGTGAAATGATCAGTTATTTTCTAAAATAAATTGACAATTTATATACTCTTTAACCTCATTTTCTCCTCCAACTCCTCCAAAATCGCTGTTTTTTTTGGTACCCTTTTTTGTAAAGGGTGTCTGACCTTCCTTGCATGTTCACTTTGTAAACACTGGGTCGGTACTTCTGCAGCGATGTAGGACGATTTTAAAGTTGGGGGAGAAAATGTTTTTTGACATACCCTAACTGTATTGAACCGGAATGCACAGAGTTCACGCAGAGCTAGACAAGACGAGCATTTGAGGTTAAAAAGTATATAAATTGTAAATTTTTTTTTGTCTTGGCTGAGTCATTTAGAGCCCTTTGAAGCTGCACTTAAAGTGCATTTTGGAAGTTCAAACTCACGGGCGCCATTGAAGTCCACTATATGGAGAACTATCCTGAAATGTTTACCTCAAAAAAAACTCCAGAAAGAAAGACATGAACATCTTGCATGTCAAGGGGTTAAGTACATTATCTGTAAACTTTTTCTGGAAGTGAACTTTTCTTTGAAAGGGGCAACTCTGTACCTTATCTACCCCTAAAAGGTGGATATTAGTACCTTAGAGTAATAATATGTGCCTTTAAGCAACTCCTTTGCACTTTTATGGGTAAATAAGTTGCAAAGATACGTTACAATTTCTGCACATTTTTAAAGACAAAGTAGTGATGTTCTGTGAATAATATCGCCTGTGGGTTTCGCCTCTGATCTGAGATGTCTAAATCTCTTCACATCCTCTGCCATGTTTACAAGCCCCTGCCTTTGTCTGAGCTTTCTGTTGGGTTTTATTTTTTCTAATTTCTGCTTTGGAGAGGGCCAGCATGGAGCTCTGCTGTCTTATTCAAATCCTTGTGGCCTGAAATCATTCTTTTCAGTGCCAACAGATGATGTTTCTGGGAGGACCTCATTGCAGGAGACTGAATCAGAGGAAGAGAAGTGCAGATGGCCATTACACAGATTTCTGGTGTGCTGTGATCACCACCCTGCCTGTTTGTCTATTGTGGTGTCCTGTCTTTCTATCCATTCAGTTTTTGTAAAGATGTTTCTGGTACTTTACAGATGGGTACTTGCACATGTTTTATTTGTGGGGAGGGGCCGGGCATCTAATTTATTCAATGAAATAAAGACATTATGATCATATTATTGGGCTTTCTGGGATTTTATTATTACCGGTGTATGATTGTTATTGCTCAAACTTGTGCAGCAAAGTTTAGGGCTCAAAGTTTGTTCAAATTAAAGTAATACTAGTCCAAGCTCTTGAAAAGTATAACTGCTTTCTGAAGGAGTGGCTTTTAGTGGTGTTGCAATGGCTAAATTGTTTCTGCTCCATGTGAAAGGTTTGTCTACTGACACTTGTTTCCCTAGTTAGTCCACCTTGTGTTCAGTGAGAGTTCCCACAAGTGCTTGTGACATTCTCAGCCCTGATGTCTATAAAGACCCCCGGTTTGTGCGGTTGTCATCTTTTCTTGCTTTCCTGCTGCTGTCATGGCCCTGCTGAGAGTGTCTTCCTACCGTAAGCTGTTTGAGGAGCAGTGGAGTCAGGCTGCAGGACGCTGTGGAGTCCAGGCCCGCTTCGCTGCCAGGTCAGTGCGTATAAGTATAAGTCTAAAAGGGTGTTATATTTTGAAACTTAGATTGTGAATTAATATTTAGTAATCAGTGAGTTGCTGTTTTGTCATTTAGAGAATTGTTCTATATAAACTCATAGTTAAGATAGGATTCAGTTTCATCTTTATTCACACTGTTTGCTTTGTTTCTCAAAGAATGAATTTTTGTTTCACAATTAGCACCAGGAGCAGTTGTAGTAGTTGTTGTTGTTGTTATGTGGAATTTTAGGGTTGATACATTTTTTTTGAATTTTTGAAAGAAGTCTCTTATGTTCACAAATATATTTTAATACTTTAAGTGTAATTTATTCCTGTGATGGCAAAGCTATATTTTCAGCATCATTACTCCAGTCTTCAGTGTCACATTATTCTTCAGAAATCATTCTAATACGCTGAATTTCTGCTCAAGAAATGCAGCCTTGCCAAGTTTCTTCTTTTAGAAAAAAAGAAGGAAAAAATGGACATAGTCCAAACATTTGAATGGTAGTGTTTATATATGTAATGTTTCTTAAAATAATATGAAACACTGAAGTTTTAACAAAATTATATATGGGGAAAAAAATGTTTCATATATTTACACTATATACACTGCTGCTCAAAGGTTTGGGATCAGTAAGATTTTTAAAGTTTTTTTTTTAAACAAGTCTCTTGGGCTTATCAAAGCTGCATTTATTTAGTCAAAAATGCAGAAAAAAAGCAATTTTGTGAAATATTATTACAGTTTAAAATAATGGATTTCTATTTTAATGTACTTTAAAATATAATTTATTTCTGTGATGCAAAGCTGAATTTTGCTGCTTAATAT
>JAHKKF010497506.1:0-35373 GCA_019740295.1 Labeo calbasu | reverse complement strand
TATAAGATTCATGGTTTTAATTAATTACACATGATTAATTACATTTTGATTAATAAAATTAAATTTAACCATTAAAAAGAAGTCCAGAAAAATGAAAAAGAAAAACGGAATTAAAAAAAAAAACAAAAAACAAAAAAACCCATGAAATTTGGGAAAAAAATAGGGCCCTGTTTTTGCATGCAACTATATATTTGCTACAGTTATAAATACATCTTCAAATTTATTATTTTATTTGTCTAACATATTTTTGTAAAGTTATAATTTTGTTATAATACTTTGATATGTTTGCTATTTGCAGTGATTACCATTTACTATTGTTCATAGTGTGACATAGTCTTTAACCTTCAGTTTAATGCCCCGGACACCATCCACGTTCAACCACCTGTGTCTAACAAAATCTTATGTGAGCATGACGTGACCTCCCACTCAACACCACTAGCCCCTGATGTTTTGGCATCAGCCCCGGATGTTTTAAAATCCTAGAAACGCCCCTGGACCAAGGGGTCCTTGAATATAACAAAAATACTTCTCTAATATACTAACTTCAATGAAGCTATGATTGAAGAGCCCTCGCCCACTTTAGCTGTGACTATATTAACGATATAGCATAAATACTACTAAATATTAAGGCCATCTCTCGATTAAACCAGTATGTTAATTCATTAAGCAGAATTACACGTTCCGTTGTAGTGCAACAAAAATAAAGATCCGCTCTGGGTTCTGGCCCAGTGATGATGTGAACAGGTGTTTCGGCTGGACCAATCAGCAGCCAGAATAAACTGTGTATTATGTATTTATTATTCTTCTCACTTTTTAAAATAGGCATACTTGTGTCGTAAGCTGTAAGTTTTATGTCTACTATATTGTACTCTACATTGTGCATACTGTTTGGCTTGACAACTGTCACTCAAAAAAGTCAAAATGTATTTATTTATTTATTGTGTGTATTTCTTTACTATTCTTCATGATATCACTCTAAAATTGGCGTTTAAAAGAGGCTTATTAGAGTGTTCAAAATTCATTTCCCAAACAGGTAAGGTAATTAATTCATTGCATATTATTAAACACTCTTCCATTCACCCGAATGACTTATTAGTAAACAAATCATTTAAATATCTGCAGCCAGAACAGTTAGTAATGTTTATGACAGGTCTGGTCAGGACAGCTAACATGTTAGCATCGACTTGCCTGTAATTCGTTTAATGACATCCAAGTTTCATAACTTCTCAAATTCACTTTAAACTACAGTAAAAACTCTGAAATCAATAGCCATACCTCCTCCTCCGCTTCGTCAGGCTCTCCATTTGTGATAATTTCCCTGTCAAACCCCATATTTGTATGCTGTAAATTCACACGAAAACACAATAATGGTGAAAAATCTGGCTAAACAAGTATGTGATGTAAATATATAGACGCGAATTTAGGAATTATACTATGGTGAAGGTTTGGCTTATGAATATTAAATAAGAACGTTATTGGATGATTGCAATCAACGTCAGTCTATCCATGAGTTAAGCCTTCGCAATAGTAGAGGCTCACAAAAAAAAAAAAAATCTGGAACGTTCTTACGTTATAAAGCGCTTTATAAAAAGACCCACATCACTTCGTTAGTAACAATTTTTTGATTGATTACATTTTTTTATCTTCTTTTGTTTTATGTATTTACAAGAAGCCACTTTTATTCGCGAATATGATGAAACCGAGATAATGATTGAAACCATTATATGAACTCAATGATAGGATTAGACCACTTATTAGGAAAATTGCTTGGCTAAATCATGAATTATTAGATGATGTTTTGGTTTCTAATAAAATAACTTTATTATTAACGTAAATAAATATAATACATGATGGTGGAACCAATGAATACAAAACCACCGGACGCTTTTTGATGTTACACAAACATGGCAGCGTACGTATGCACGAGATTTTGTATTAACAAATTTAAAGACTCGATTAGATTTATTCAGCGACGGTATCGAGTTAAAACTAAATGGGTAAGTAATGAGGTTACATTGATTTTTATAATAAAAAGCAAAGTGTTAGAAATGGATAACATAAGATGATGTTGTGTTCCTCTGTATTAGGCAGCAACAAGGCCCAAGTTTCCAGCCACTGAACTTGCTTTGCACAACTTTGACACAAGCTACAGTTTACAACTAAGGGATATTTGGCCCTCAGTTCGAGTTGCCATGCTGTGTGAACAAAAGTATGGAGCACTGATAAACAGCTTTTCTTCAGCGCCTAATGTAATAACAGATTTAGAAGCTCAAGGATGTAAAGACTTCATCAGTATTGACTGTTCCAAAAATGAAGTCCATCAATCTTCTCAGAACTCCTCAACCTCACACAGAGATTCAACAAAGCTGGAACCTGCTCCTCTTCAATCCAGTATATGTCCTGATATAAAATGTCTTGTTTTTCCCCAAGGAGACATATCTAGATTTAAGCCAGCTAGGTGAGAGTTACTAAAAAATCAAATTTCCTCTGTCTTGTCCTAAGTTGATTGTTTAATATATCTGTTCTATTAACCTAGCCCTGACAGCAGTGGCATATTAGGATATTATCTACTGGATGCTGCCTCACTGCTACCTGTACTAGCATTGGACGTCCAGCCAGGACACACAGTACTGGATCTATGTGCAGCTCCAGGAGGAAAGACTCTTGCTCTCCTGCAGACACATTCAATCAGTATGTGAACTGTCACATTGCCAATACTCAGTGTCTTAATGGAAGAGATGCAGATGATGTATGCATGTTTTTTTTGTTGTTGTTGTTTTTAGATTATTTGTGGGCGAATGACCTGTCAGGTTCCCGCACATTGCGATTACGCAGGACTCTTCACAGCTACCTGCCTAAAGAGTTTCTGGATGAAAACAAAATCCACATCACTTCCACTGATGGTCGGCAGTTAGGCATGACAGAGGAGAAAAGCTTTGACAGAGTTAGTATTGGCCAAAATGTCTTTAAAAAATAACCTGTTTTGTGAAGTACAATAGAATGCCATGTTATACTAACAAAACAAATGTTAGGATGTGAATTACGTCATATTATATTCTTATATTCCACTTTATCAAAATCTCAAACATGTGAGAACTCTTTAATGAACATCTTCCAGTGTAGTATTTTCGGTAACACTAGAATAGTGAACGCATATTCACTGTTAACCTAGTTTTCCCTGAACAATCTCCTAATGTGATGATTATTAATAGTTAGTAAGGTAGTTGTTAAGTTTTAATATGGGGTAGAAATAAGGAAACTAAAATATGGTCATGCATTGATATGTGCATTAATATGTGTTTAAATACTAATACACACCTAATATGCTAGACTGACGAGTTGGAAGAGAGCAGGAGCAAGCAAGTTTGAACGAGAGATGCAGTTGACTTATTTCTTTCTTCTGCTTTAAAGTTTATTTCATGCTGGTTCTAGTGTTTCTTTCTTATTAATCATTACTTGATTAAAAACGTAGAGAATAGAGAGACAATATTACTGCTGAATTAAAAAATAATAATAATAATGTTATGGATAAGGTAAAATATAGTTTTATAATATTTATTTAAAAAATATACAGTTGAGGTCAAAAGTTTACATACACCTTGCAGAATCTGCAAAATGTTAAATACTTTACCAAAATAAGAGGGATCATGCAAAATGCATGCAATGTTATTTTTTTTTATTTAGTACTGACCTGAATAAGATATTTCACAAAACGTTTGCATGTAGTCCACAATACATACACTTAATTCTAAATACTGTGCTGGTACCTTTTTTTTTTTTAATAATAGTTGTTCCTAAGGCCCGCTGTTTTTCAGAAAAATCCTTCAGGTTGAACAAATTCTTTGAGTTTTCAGAATTTTTGTGCATTTGAACCCCTTCCAATAAATGCATTTTGTAATTCCCCACCTTATTTTGTCAAAATAATTAACATTTTGCAGATTCTACAAGGTATATGTAAATTTTGACCTCAACTGTACTATTTAGGCATTAACTTGGTTTAATGTGGTTTTACTAATTTACTGAGGTGGCATTGTTGTTAACTTACAAAAATGTAAGGAAAAGATGATAAATTGGTGGATGATTAAACAATATTTATTAGTCACCAGTAGGTAGGTAGCGTATTAATTCTAATAAAAGTAAATATGTGACAAAAATGTTTGTGTCTCTCCGACGCGCAGTATGCGTCCATGTCTAAATTCACTCATTTCACTTTGTTCCCTCCTTTCTAATATAGTACACTCAACTTCCTTACATTTATATAGGGATTGGTGAATAAGTGAGCGATTTCAGTCACAGGAGAAATTAATACTTTTATTCAGCAAGGACACATTATATTAAACAAAAGTGAGAGTACAGACAAGCAAATAATGTTAGAAAAGATTTTCAAATGAATGCTTTCTTTTTAACTTTCTTTTATTCATCAGAAGTGTATTACAGTTCCTACACCTGTTCTTAAAGAAACCAAATAAACATGAATAATTTCTGAGGGATCATATGACACTGAAGTCTGGAGTAATAACTGCTAAAAATAGAGTTATTTTAAATTGTAAAAATATTTCACAATATGTTTTACTGTATTTTTTAACAAATAAATCTGCCCTTGATGAGCTTAATAGACTTATTGCATAAACAGTATAACATTTTGCTGACCCCAAAATTATTAATGGTAAGTTTATACTGCTATACTTTAGCAGCACCGTGTATTTACATTGTGTTCTCTTGATTGCTACACTGTTATATGCTTGTATATCATATTTGATGTCACTGACGTTTCAAAAGTCTCTAACATCTGCAGTCTAAACCCTGTATGGTTATAGCATGCATCTCTGCCAAGCATACGACAGCAGCACAAATCTGGGCATTGTGCCATAACTTTCAGTTTATCTTTTTTTTTTACAGGTGCTTGTAGATGTCCCCTGCACCACAGACAGACACTCTGCAATGGTGGAAGAGAACAATATTTTTAAGAGGTCCAGGACCAAAGAGAGACAGAAACTTCCCCTCTTGCAAACACAGCTGCTTCTGTAAGTAATAAAGTAATTTTTAATTTTTTGTTTTATTACAATCTAAAGGATCTGGAGGATCATGTGACAATGAAAACTGGAGTAATGATACTGAAAATTTAGCTTTGATCACAAGAATAAATTACATCTTAAAATTTCAAATAGAAAGCAGTTATTTTACATAGGAAAAATATTTCACAATAGTACTACTTTTGCTGTATTTTGGATCAAATAAATGCAGGCTTGGTGAGCAGAAGAGAATTCTTTAAAACACATTAAAAATCTTACTGTTCTGAAACAACGACTGGTAGTGTAAATTGTTCATTCTCTGTGCTTTTTTCCCCATAATAACATCTGACATCTAATCAATCTGATGTTTCATATTCCAGGGCTGGGATCCAGGCCACGCGGCAGGGGGGACACACCGTATACTCTACTTGTTCCCTGTCCCAGCTGCAGAATGAGTGTGTGGTGCAACAGGCCATAAGTCTCGCTCAGCAGGAGCTGGGAATCACAGTGCAGGTTCAGGACCTCAGATGGTTTGCACAACACTTCTCTGACACTTTCCACTTTGCGCCACAGTTAAGTGTCGGGGAGTTGGTTTTACCACACCTGCGTGCCAACTTTGGACCAATTTATATGTGTAAATTACAACGAATGAACTAGATAGACATTCAGATATTAGCTCAACTAACATCATCACACGTTTGTACTTCAATAGTGCCCCCTACTGACCAGCCTGAAAGACTGGCATGCTGAAAGAAAAACATGTTATTGTCTTTATTTTGTAAATCATGTTATTAGATTACCAAATTTATTAAAGTTAAATATGGTGCGAAAAAACTAAAACAGTGTTGTTTTTCCAGAGTGAAGTTGACTCTGCCCTCCTGTTTAGGACATTGAAAAGCTAAAGCCATCATTCAACCTATGATGACAAGTCGAATAAAACAAATGATCTGATTCAGAATGTAGTGATTTTGACTTTGGTTTCAAAAACTGGGAATCCCGTTCACGGTTATTCACATGTTCCCAAGTTTGGCCAGTAGGGGGCATCCACGGACCTTTATAGAACTGACTACTATCTGTTAAAAGTGGACACATGAGACTGACATTGTGACTTTCGGCATGATTCAAACAGCACTGTGTCTTCCTGTCATGGAGAGATCTTAAACATGATGATTTTTAATTTTTTTTTTTTTTTTTTTTTTTTTAACAATTATCTTGAATGTTATATTTATTTATGTTAATGGAGCAGTCCATTTCCCTGACGGATTCACAGGACGTCCATGAACTTTATATATATATATATATATATATATATATATATATTCTTCAGACTGAGAAGTTTGAGTTTGTCTCTATACACAGGCATTTTGATTGAGTATTCAGTAGTGTTTATAACATATTCATTATAAGGATAAAGGATGTCCATGAGCAGGACAAGCAACGCTCTTATAAATGCTGTATGGGCGGATGTGTCTGCAGCACTTCTACACCTAATGTCTGCGCTCCGAATGTGTCATTTAGATTTGGCATCAGAGGAGTGTTTTGTTTTCTGCGAGCATATAAAAGGTTCAATTTTCCCCCGGTTGTCCATGAACCTTGCGTCTATTCCGGGCAATGTAGCATGAAAAGGTGTGCGCATTTTAGGAAGAGGGGCTGACGAGAGCCATCGACTCCCCGCTATCATTAAGCTGCTCGGAAACTGTTCCATCGGTGCAAGAGTCGAGATTGGCCAAGCAGTCGTTTACTCGGCGGCTTCTCGTTGAACATTAAGGACGCAAGAGGATACTAAAATGGGATGCTTTCCCCTCGTTTTCCCCTTCGCCTTTTATTCCACAGATGAGTGCAGATAATTTTCTGTGCGATTGTGAGTGATTACTGTATTACCGCGGTAATATAGGGTTATTTGGGAATGCAAAGAGAATTAATGACACATAAAAACTATTTTTGCATTGACTGCCTCTCTCGGCCGGGATATTTCTCCATGCCTGCATCTTGTGATTACCTAAACGTATTGTAAATATGTGTTTCCTATGGGCTTTTACATAAATTTACATTTTTTAACACTCAGGAGACAGAGGGACCATTAGGGACGAGTTATTTTCATCTATACGTTTTATTCATTATTGACTTTGACACTGCTGAGGATGCTGGCATCTGATCATTTGGCGAGCACCTTGCCAATGATGTAAATCGGATGTAGATCTTTGTAATGACAGAAACATGTCGGGAATATCGTCTGGACGCCGAGGCCTTATAATGATGGAATCTCAGATGTCCGTAGGTGGGTGAAAGTCATAACGGCTTCCCCTGGTAAAGGCAAACATGAGTGTTTTGTGGGGGCAAAAAAAATCTACTTATGATTCAATCACACAGCACAGTATTCTTGTTGGAACTTTTGCAAAGTTTATTTCAAAACTGCAGGGGCCCTCCATAAGGTCACGCTCAATCCTTTGATTTTCTTGTTTGTGTGTGAGATTGGTGTACTGATTAATTACAAAAATACAACAGTTAAGACGATGGTTTACCCTCTGCTGAACACAACATATTTGGGAAAAAAAAATGCTATGAAGGTCAATAATGGGGTTCATTGTTGTTTTGGACCTAAATACGAACAGTTCTTCAAAATATCTTCTTTTGTGCTCCAAAAAAGAAATTAAGTTGATTTAATTAATGACACTGGAGTTTTTCCATTCCTATATGACTACCTTTTTTTCTGCGGAACACAAAATAGAATTTAATAAAATCAAAATGAGTTTTGGTTCCAATTAACGTCAGTTGTACTTTGTCCATGTAATACAAGTCAATGGGAACTGAAATTGAAAACAAATGAAAGTCCATCATATACACTTGGAACGACATGAGTACATTTTAATTTTCGTGTGGACTATTCTTTAAATAATGTGTTTATATTTTGTGCTTCCAGTCCATAAACCTTCAAAAGTAACATGTCTTGGATATCAGTAAATTTCTGTGCTCCATGTTTGTTCTTATGTCCACAAGCTGTAACATTGTATTCACATAAAGGTAACGCCTGACCTTAGGCGCTTCAGTGATAAGATATCTGATTGTTGTAGGTAGTGTGAAGCTTTGGCCTAAGGCATATCCTACTGCTCGGATTTCTGTGGTATGAGTCGCATATCTGAAGAGCCCAGCATGAGGCCTCAGCATTCACTCTTCAGACTGTGGATCAAGGGTGGGCTGGCCTCAGGACTTTTTATGATAGGACAGTCAACTTGGGGGTCATATGTCGAAACCAAATGTGTGTGCGATGTAATTATTTATTTATAGTTAATTTTTAAAATTGAATTACAGATATTTAAAATTTTAAAATGTAATCCAGGAATCAAATTCCTGCTAATGAAACTTGTTTTTTAAATTTGAAATTTAATCAGCACTATATTATATAATATAATTAACAATAACAATATAATTTCAGCTTTGCTATTACAACAATAAATTACATTTTAAATTAAATAACATGCACGCACACACACACACACACACACACACACACACACACACACACACACACACACACACACACACACACACACACACATATATACATATACAGTGGTGGCCAAAATTATTAGAACACTTGTATTTTCACCAGTTAAAAAAAATTATTTTAAGTCTGGTATTTCTATCCTTTGCGGTAGTGTGTCAGTAGGAAATATCAGTTTACGTTTTTAAAACAATCATTTTGCCATTAATTGTAATAATCCATTCAGTTTTTTGTTTGCACAAGGAGTCTGACAACAGTCAGTGTTCCACACAAAGATCTGGTCTCATCATTATCCAGTCTGTCTGAAATGATGTGAAGAAACAGAAAGAACTCAAGACAGACTAAATCCAGAAGAACTGTGGCAACGTCTCCCAAGATTCTTCAAGAAACCTACCTGCAAAGATACAGTACTGTTGAAAGTTTTAGGCACTTGTGTAAAAATGCTGTAAAATGAGGATACTGTCAAGATAAATAGATTTCCTTTATCAGTTAACTAAATTAAATCAACATTTGGTGTGACCATCCTTTGTGTTTAAAGCGCATAGTTTTTTTTAGGTAGCTTTGCTGGTAGGTTTCTTGAAGCTGCTTGGAGACGTTTCTTCACATCATTCCAGATAGCACTGTGTGGAGCACTGGCTGTTGTCAGACTCCTTGTGCAAACAAAAATCTCACTGGATTATTACAATTAATGGCAAAATAAATGTTTGGAAATGTAAACTGATATTTCCTACTGACACACTTCAGCAGCTATTATTCCAGTCTTTAGTGTCACATGATTCTTTAGAAATCATTCTAATGGTGATTTGGTGAAAAGAAACATTTTTTTTATTATTATCAATGGTGAAAATAGTTGTGCTTAATATTTTGGTGGAAACCATGCTTCACTTCACATTAAACATTTTGGGTAAGTAAGTTAAAGTAGGATTTTTTAATGTTACAAGATTTCTGTTTCAAATAAATGCTGTTAATTTTATTTTTATTTATTGTTTTTTATTCATCAAAGAATCCTAAAAAAAGAAAACATAATGGAGCTTGCACCAAATCAGCATATTAGAATGATTTCCGATGGAAAGTTTGAGACTGGAGACTGGAGCAATTACTGCTGAAATTCTGCTTTACCATTATAAAAAATAAATTGACTATATTACTTTGTTTTATTTCAAAAATTAAAAACAATTGTAAATGCAGCCTTGGTGAGCATAAGACTTTAAAAAGAAACAAAAAAAAAAATCACAATTATTTTAAATTTTTGACCACTGGTATACATATAGCTATGATCCTTTTCACTGTCTCTATCTCTGCTGTTCATCCATCATTACTGATGCAATGCAGCATTCGGATAATCACAGTTAAAACATTCTGCTGAAGCAGCATTCCACGAACTGTCCCATGATGCTTAGCATGAATTACCACACCATACATCTCCCCGCTTAATCTACCATTAAGAAAATAAATCCTTGCAGGCAACAGCCGTTTCAATACTTTTTTTTTTTTTTGCCCGTGATTGTCTGCTTTCCTTAAGTCTCGCACAGTAGTGAAATGTCTTGTCTAACTCTCAAGTGTCCGGTGGAAACTTAATCCATATGACTGTGTCCTGCATTCAAAGAGTGCTGAGCTTCCCTCCGCATGCCCACAATGCCACTCTCCCCATCTGAAAGGTATGTGTAGTGTGGCATTGATGTGTAATTACGTGTGACTGAAACAGCGCCTTGGTGACAGGCCCTAGAGTGCTGCGGTTGGCTTGGGTGAGCTCTCCCCAGAAAAGAGGGGTTTTCTTTGCCCTTAAGAGGATTAAGTGGGGTTGTGATAACAGAGGGATAAAAAGAAGAGAATTGAATCAGAAAAGAGAGCTGGGACCAAAGAGGGCGACCTCTCGCAACTGAGTTCAAACACCTGTTGTCATCGTCCCATCACCAGCGCATTCTCAATATATTAAAGCATGTTAATTTATGTTCAGGTCTGATGTGCATTAATAGTTGGCATCTTTCATTTTTTGGCTAATTTCTGAGTGAGCCGTCTTGCTTTCCATGAGTTCTTTGATGTGTATCTGAGCAATGTGCTGTTAGAGAGATTTACCTCAGCTGACAGCTTGGAGAGTATGTGGCAAAATTGCAGTGCCAGCAGGCTAAAAGAATGCTGGGAACAGGATTAGGATCATATTCTGGCAGTGCCTGTCACTTCCTCAATGGGCTGGGGTTCCTTATGGTGGCAGCTTTCATTCTCCATGCAGCTAAAACCAAAAAGGAGAGCATGAGGGGAAAAAAGTTCTGATTGAATGGTACACTGTGATTTTTGTGCTAGGCATGCTTGAGGTCCATTTTGTGCTTGTGTGTGTCTGTAACAGACTGTCTGACGGTGACACCTGATTAAACACTAAAGTGAATTTAGAAACCGCTTAATAATTGAATTTGGATGCTGCGGAGCTTAACAGCAACAGATATTTGTTTTGGTACAGTCCAATTTAAAACCCTCCTGTTGTGTTAGGGTCAGTTTGACCAGCATTCAATTTCATAATGTTTGAAAAACGAATTAATTTGTGACTATTTCTCATTTAGGGCAATGAATGTGCATGCAAAAAAAAAAAAACCTGAAAACCTTGTCAAACACTTAAATGTAAAATAAATGAGAACTTTCAAAATTTCAGACTCGTCTTCTGAATCAACCAAGGAAAATTGGTTGATTTTATAACAATGAACTTCACCGTCCAAAAAAATTATCATGGAAGCTAAAATTTTGCATCTGTGCAGCTAATTTTGAACATAAAAATATGTGACCCTCAACACAATAAAAATAACATAAGAGAAATAGATGGGAATTAATACATTTATCACATACATTTTTGAGTCTCTGAGAAGTTACAATAGAGGTTTTCTGTTAGGGATGGGCGATACCACTTATTTTAATTTTGATACAATACCGATACTTTTAAGGCCAGTATCATCAATATCGATACCGATACGATACTTCTAACCTTAACTTTGAATTTATTACATTTATTAAATTACTAAGAGTAAAATATGTAGTTATACCCCTTTAACTTTATATTAAATGTTAAAATGTATTTTAACATTTATTATGCCTTAATTGCAACTTATTAAGTAATGTTTTTTTTGTTTTTTTTTTCACAGATGGTTAAAATATGTTTACTCTAGTGGTAATTACAAAACCTATAGTTGAAAATACTTGGTTTCATAAGGGGCTGCCAGTGACAGGCTGTTGCACACATAAAATGCAATTTATTTTAACATTACTACACAATAGAACATAATCAATGAAGTTTAAACATTAATTTAAATAAATGTAATTGCACAAATTATGTAGGCTACAATTTCAATTTGTTTATTGTAAAATATAACTCAAATAACTCAAACATGGTTTTTTTTTTCTGTCCTCTGATAAGCATTGTTCCGGGCTGCCGTTCCCAAAAGCATCAATGCTTTCTTATGATACTTTTGGGAAACGCAGCCCTGTTTGAATGCACTGTCCCTGATTGATTGGTTCTGTCTTGCAACATTTGCATGCGTTCAGATGAGCAGGAAAACAGTTGTATCCTGCACAATTATTCACTAACATAAGTTATACGTCTAATTCAATGCATATTGTACGCATTATTTTTTGTTAAATAAAATCACTGGTAAATAAAACGCACGTTAGTATCGATATTTTTTGTTTGAGCATCGATACTTTTGATACTCGCATCAGTATCAATACTTCAGGATCGATACGCCCATCCCTATTTTCTGTTTCTGTTGTGAATCATTAGTGTTTTTCAAAGTGTCCGTTTTTCTCAAATTGCATGGAAACCAATGTGGGTCTGTTTGTAACCTTGCAGGTCTCATTACATGAGTTAGTAAAGAGGACTTGACCTTGTTGTCACATAATCTGTATCAAACCTCTGGAGGCTGTTTGTGTTTGCATGTTTCTAGTTAAGGAAGCCAGTGTCAAAACTAGATAATAGAGATGCTGTTAACTTGCTTGAACACTTTACCTGATAAGTTTATTGCTGTTTTGCATTGTTTTATTTTTCATAATGAGTCATTCTGCCCTCCCATGTGTGCTTTGATCTGCTCAAAAGGTTGAATGTTAGAACGCATTATAATCAGCTGTATTTAAATATGGCATAAGGCACTTTAAAATGCAGTTAGCAGCCCCATCAAGGGCACTGAGAACACGGTGGCAGTGGCATCAAGCCTCTGGTAAAATGCACACAGAGGGGAGACCCTCTTTATGTGAGCAAAGGGCTTATGCATTTTGACAAACCACACTGTTTAAGATATAATAGCGGCATAATCACAGCCCCAGGCTGTCATTCTTCAGCATAATGGCCTGCTTATTCATCTGAGATGGCTTATGTCCCCACAACGATTTTATTTCCCAAGATTACCTTGTTTTCATGTTCTCCTCACTCTCGTTTGCTTGTTTTTTTTTCTGCTGTCCTACGTCCCTGATTTTATTATCACCTTGTTTCTCAGCTACTTCCTGAGCCGCTGATTCAAAATCACTTTATTTTTTAGTGAAAATAAAATCAATTTGTATTTTAATCTAAGAATACGTAATTATTATTTATAAAAGTGTATTTTATTCTTTAAAATAATTTAGCGTGATCACAGTCCAATTTGGATTTATTTACTGCGGTATTTTGATAGTAAATGAGAGAAAGGAAATATGCAGTATATATTTATAAAGATGTCCAAGCAATGTTTTATTGAAGTTTTATTTTACAAGTTTTTAAATCTACAATTGACATAGGGAAAGATGTGTATACTTCTGGAACACTCTCCACCAATATAGGCTACAAATTCACCACTTTGTGTGATGTTGTGAGTGTACTGTATATTGATGTTCACAGTGACAATGAAAGAGTTACAAAGACGACCAGACTGTATAGGTTAAATAATCTGGGGGCAACGCAGGCGGGCTGTGCGACCCACCCAGTACAATCTTACAAAGGGACAGCTACCAGAATCATCACAGGGTTAAATTCTTCTCAATCTAAAACATAGAACTTTTACATTTGCCTTACCAGTAAACATTTATAGATAGACTTTGTATTGTACATATTAAAATACTTTACAAACACAATGAGAGCTCAGCACTGAGAGGGAAAGAATGAGCAGAGAGGGGAAAAAAGCTGCCGTACATGGAAGTGCTTTGCTTTCCACTTGAGAACTTCTCCTGTATTGGACTGACCACTATTCAGGATTGTTTCCAGTTGCAACATTTATATGCACTTAAGCACTAGTTTTCTTGAGAGTATTTTCCCTCTGAGTGTTAATATGGCAATCTCCAATGATATGCATGGTCTATAATTGCATTTCTTCCTCTGCCTGAGGCTACATGTAATTAAAAGCTTTGCATATGTAGTCAATGAAATCATTTTCTCATTACCCAACCATCCTCAATTTACCGTGATTTAATCCTGACCATTAAACAGGTTAGGTTTAATTAATCTATTTAGTTGTGCAAGATTTACATTTACAAGGTAATTTGTGTGATGTGTAATTTGAGAACCATAATAATTGAATTAAAAGAAGGTCATTTTCAGATTCTGGTGTATAGTGCATGCAACTGGCTGAGATCATCTCCGAAAAGTGCTTATATCAAACATCTACGCCCATCCAAAACATATAAATAACACTAAATCTAATCCAGGGCCTGTCTGTCTTTTTATGCAAAGCTGACAAATGTAATATCATGAATTAAATGAGAGCATTATTTCATTGTCTATTTAAGCTTCAAAACAACAAGCCCTCTAAATGAGTCTGAGATTTTTACTAGTCTCAACCTCAAAATACACTTTTCCCTTACATTGAGGATTGGCCCTAACTTCAGAAGTCCAGGTGGCATGTTAGCAGTGGTAGAGAGTTGTTCCTTTGCTCGGGTAGTTTTCAGTCTCCTGCTCAGTTGGGCAGCGTGTCCAGGCCCAGCGATGCCGCGTGCTGCTTCGCCCGCAAACGTAGGTTCTCAATGCTGGTGGTCTTGCTGTTGTGGCTAGGAAGGCCTCCAGAGGCCTGCAGCAGAGGGCTGTTCCAAACCTGTTGTGCATGGTGAGATAGAGACTGATAGTAGGACTGACAGGGCAGGGAGCCCAGGGGCGCTGGCATGTTGACATTCATGCCCAGGTATGGTATAGACGACGGTGTCGCCATGTCAAAAGATGGATAATGAACCAGGTTGTTGGTAGCTGCCATGTGCTGGCGAAACTGCTCCTGTAGACGGAAGAGGCTGAGCGGAGACGAGGAGTATGAATGACTCTGAGAGATCCCGCCGGTCACCCCGCTAGAGGAAGATGAGATAGCCGGGGAGCCAAGAGGAGAATCTAAGGACACGAAACATGGATGTCGAGATTTAGATTGAATAGCTTGTTAGTTACTTGCCACCCTCAAATTGTCATTCTGGTATTTGATGCATCCTTTCACACTGTAAATAGTTCTTGATGAAACCATCAATGCCAATAAGGAACCATTATTTTTAGGAGTGAGGACAATAAAAATTGGAAGGGCAGTAAATACGTACCTGGTTTGGGGCTGAGACGTTTGCAAAGAGGGGAAAGGTTTCCAGGTGCTGGTTCTTTCTCGACCTTCAGATCTTCTCTGTGCTGCTTTATCTCCTCTTCCTTGTCGGTTGCGTTGTCCTCAGTGGCTGACTCGCTGCCTGACTGCTCTGCCGATGTCACGTTAAGCTCAACACTAAGTTCTGATCCCAGTGCGTGAGGAGCTGCCTCTGCTTCCATGGAGGAGGAAGAAGAGGATGATGAAGGTGGCTGGTTCTCAAGATTTATGCTGGAAGGGGCATCATCCTTATCGTTTGCTGCTAGGGGCCCATCTGTCGAGACATCTTTCTGCTTCTGCAGTTGCTCCTTTTGGAGGCTTCGCTGCTTCTTACGAAACTTGGCACGGCGGTTCTTGAACCATACCTGATGGCCAAAAAACAAGACATGATAAATAAACGTATTTGTAGACATTAAACCTTCAAAAGTGCAATTGGGAATTTCTTACCTGCACGCGTGCCTCGGGTAGGTTGGTGCACATTGCCAGGCGCTCCCGCATCACAACATCAGGATAGTGCGTTTTCTGAAAGGTCTTCTCCAACGCTTCCAGTTGCTGGGCAGTGAAAGCAGTGCGACTGCGGCGTTGTTTGCGATGTTGAGAGCCGTAGCGAGCCTCAAGTATGATATCTTGAAATGTACAGCCGTTGGAAGAGAAAAGACACGGCATATTTAATTCAGTGTACTTTCACAATTATTTTGTGCGTTAAAGGGAGTGAGAGAGAACGCACTTACCAGCCAGTCTCTCCGCGAGGGTGAGAGCGTGAACGGACGGCCGATAGTCAGGTGCGTGCTGCGCCTGTTGCGCCGCCTGTTGATGCAGGTTGTACATGGCGCTCAGTGAGTTCATGGCATGAAGAGAGTATCCGTTCACTCCGTAGTGCTGCATGATTCAAAAATATCTGAAAAATAAGAATGAGCTATAATGAGTTTTAACATTGAGCTTTTTCCTTTTGTTATAACATAATTTTTTCATTCTTGAGTGATCACAAAAGTGAAGTTTTAAAGTCAAAATTTCAAAAGTTAAAATGTTTTATAATCAGTAAATCTAAAACTGGCAATATAATTATTAGACACATTGGTGCTATAGGTGCCAAGACTGCGGCTATAAAAGTAAAGACAGAAATGTCAGTGAATAATTCGTGGCATATACTGAGATGATCAGGCCTTAAAGATGCTAAACACTTTACTTCACTGTAGCCTATGTTTATTTGTCTTTCTGTATTTTTTACATTAGTAAATGGTCCTTCGTTAATTCATTAAATTTATTAAAACGAATATTTTAATTAGACCTAACATCTCGCTTTCTTATGTGATATATGTGCGCGTAGTTAGGCTATATATAATTAATCAATATAGGTTGTCAGTTTATAGCTAGAGTGTCAAGTAGCGCTTTTAAAAATCCGCTTATAGGAGCGGAACTGTGTTCATTAATATCCAATTATTGCTTTGTCCAATCCATTAGTCATACACAAGGAATTAATTGGTGCAATTATCACTTGTTTACCTAATGAGCTCCGACTTATGCTTACTGCATTAGATATATAATTTCAGAGCCAAATTACCGTAGCAAATCCTTTAAAAACAGTTGTCAATGGATGATTGATTGATTTTAGTGAGATCTAACTAAGCACTGAACGAATGTTTCGATACAGACTTCATTATATCAGTTCTGTCATCGAAATTCAATTTCACTCATAATTTCATATGCTACTTAGAGGACTTGTAAAGCCGATATGTGTGGAGATATTTTAATGGTCATATTTACAATTTACTGATGATTGCACGGGATGTTATTTATTTAAAAATGTGTCCATGAGGTTTAGTGTCCTGCTCCAGTCATTTTTCGCAGCCGATTTAAGATTTTCATAGGTAAAATGAAAGGCTCCAGGACACGATTAGATATGTATTAGTATAGAGGTGGTTGACAGGCATGAATATCTCCGAGGCCAATGTACTGCGCATTATTAAGAGAGTATATGCTCCCGCACATGGCGGGTGTCCAGGGACATGAAACAGCCTCGAGTTTTAAACTAAATTGTATTTCCAACCAGCACTTAAATTGCTCGTTATTTACTTCGATTCAGGTCGTTTGTAGCCTACATGAACTAAATGTCTAAAGCGTGCGTAATTCATCTAAATCAAATTACATTAAAAAAAAATAAATTTCAAATTATGGGCTAATTTTTGAGCGGTGCTATACAAATAATAATAATATTATAATATAATTATTGTTATTATTATTCTTGTTATTATTATTATTAAGTAATAATAGTTCTGACAAAATTGTTCTTTCGCATTGACAACTTGTTAACCTACATTTGTTTCCTGATAATTTAGTGCCGTTTTAATAAGACAAATTCAGAGTAAAATAATAAATTATTAATAATTTCCATAGCTTAATAGTACATTATTTTCATCAACCGATCTGTTTTCATACCTCAGTTATTGTTAATATTTCAGAAGGCTAATAATTAATAGACCTATTACTTTTAAATTGTGTAACCTGTTTTGTTGTTATTTCTGCATTTATATAATCTTGTTGCTTCAAGAATAAATTACTTAAAGTTTTTTAAGTACTGTTTTTTCTTTGAGATAATTGCATTTCATATTCAGTTTTGTAACCGGCGGTTGCCGTTATGTCTATTCAGATACTAAAATTACGGAAGGAAGTTTGTTTGGAGGACTTGTTTAAAGGTTTTGTATGTGTATCTTTGTCTGTTACAGGCTACCGAAACGCTTGTACCCTCCTCAGCATGGATGCTTCTGAATGACACTCGGAGTGCCCATTCCCAGACTATTAAGTCAGTGCACCGTCTGATGAATGTGATCAGAGGGCAAGAGGGAATAGTTTAATTCGCTTGGACAGAAGGTGCTTTGCTAAACATTTACTTTTCTCCCCCAAGTATTTGAATTGAATGGGGTCCGTTTCTCTCCCTCCCTTCTCTCACGGCCCCTTATCCTATCGCCCCGGGGCCACGTTTTGGCTGAGATGTATGGCTTCTCTGCGGGTAAAATATGCATGTTGATCCCCATTTGGGTCCCCGTCTAATGGAAGTGCAAATAGGTTTCGACTGTGGAGACCTCCATTTATCATCACCGCTGACACGGACGGACGTATACAGTGAGCTTACATGTGTGTGCGTGGCTTCAAGAAATGCTCGCGTGTGTTTTCAAGCGATGTGTCTAAAGAGATGTGTTATAGACCTATATAAACTTACGTATTCTACTTTTATTTAATTGTCATTCCATGCATATGTATGTGGATGTTATAGCTTACATTTGACAACAAAAAAATATAGGCTCCTAAATACAAAGAATGCACACATAATAAAAACGGAAAACAATTAACCAGAGATCAGTGTAATAGTGATTTAGTACGGCCATTTGATAATAGCAGTAGGCCTAACAATAATAATGTACTGCCATTCATGTTTGTGAAATATTCGTTTAAAGCGAACTTTGCTAAACGTCAGAATTTCGCCAAAGGCCAACTAATGTTTAGCACAAAGGGCAGCTTATTTTAATACTGTGTCTCGCTGCTATTGTAGTCTGTTCATCCGCCTGTTACTGCTGCGGGCAGTGTGACACTTTATGCTTCGATTATTAAAACCTCATTATGCAAATTGGCATGTACAGTGCAACTTTTTGATCCGACTAAATTAGGAAAAATGTTAGCGTTAAAAACCCATTTGACCCGGGGCACTTTTTATCGTGTCCCGCATGACATATATTTATATTGTCACTCATATTTTTGTATCCACTGTCCAAGGCCCCCCACATTTATGTTAAGCGCAGAGTTGGTCTAATTCTAGTTCAGATGTATTTTAACGTACTTTGATAATTCTGAAGAGGGAAAAATAATAGTTTTAAACCACTATTAACTTTTAAGGGGCTAATTTGAATTTAAGTTTCAAGCGAAAGCTAGCCTGGCGCACGCTTAAGAGTTATGTTACTCTTTGTCTTTGTCACACATAAGTTTATTGCATATTTTTAATAATGGATTTTTCCCCTTTGGAATAAAATTATACATCGCATTGCGTAAAAAACATAAAAAAAATAAATAAATAAATAAATAAATAAAGGTCTATATGATGAATAAAGAATCATTCTATCTGCCAGCCTAATTTATTTAATATTATTTAAGCTAGGCTGTATTTTAGACAGGCTATTACTAAACTGACACATTTAATTCTTAGTGTTATTGGTTTATAATTTTTTGCGTAAACAATTGCATAAAGAAGTCGTTTCTTACCTTAGTCTTGTCCTTTATCCAGTGTCTTACACTGTCACTTGATATTTTGTTGCTTGTAGCCCGGAGTATTTCCCAGATGTCCTTATCGCGTTTCTCAAAGTCTAAGAGCCCATTCAAATGTATCCGCTAAGTATCAAGCGACTCCAAATCGTTCCCTGCGCGCCCTTCTCAGCACATTGCGTCCATCTATTGACACGCGCTTTGAGGAGGGATTTTAAAGAGGTCCGCGTAACATCAGCGTGGCTTGCTACTGGTCCTTGAAACTGTCAATCAAAGCTCGACGGGATTTTTCTGGCTGCATGTGGACTCAGAGCCAATTGACCCTTTATTTAGAAGTCTTAAATCACGCATTTGAGAGCACTAATGTCCACTCACAAACACTTTTGCTTATGAACAATAATAGCCGTATGTTATGTGAGAATATACTGGCATCGGTATAAAAGTTTAGAGCAGGAACAGAAGAGAAGCACCTTTATATAGCTCAGTGATGGCAGAGAGTTTGTTTATAACGTTTTATTTGTTTATAACATTTTTAATGCCTTTTAGGTGAGTAACATCTTTTTAAAAAAGCAACAAAAGCATTAAACTAATAATAAACTAATTTTGCATACATTCATTCATGAATTTTATTGTTTGCTTGATTTGGGGATTTATAGTTTGTTAAAGACCACTTTTTTACTAGCAGTAACGGCAGTTTGCTAGACACTGACTAACTCAGTTTTGACAAAGTTAGTATGAAGTAAATGGCAAGTATATGAATATTTTGCTTTCTTATATTGTTCTCACGCATTGACTTGTTTTGTTACTTCGTGAACATAAGAATATTTCTGTATAGAGTTCACGGTCCCAAGACTTTTTTTTTTAGACAAACGAATATCTCATGCGTTGGTTTTGTTTGCTTTTCGGCTTTGTCATGCCACTGCAGGAGAGACTGAAGGGACTTTAGAGATCTCTAATAGATGCCAGGCTACTGCCTTCACAATCTTTCCCGGCCTTGAAGGATTTGGGTGAGGATAAGGGGAGACAAGACGCTATTTCAGCCTCCAAAAAACCTCTGTCTTGAAATGACTGCCGGTAAGAGGATTAAAACAATAATGCCCTTCTCTTCTTGAAGGGTTTTTAGAAAAGATTTCTTCTCCCGGAGCAAAACCGTTTAGGTTGGAATTAAGGGCAGCGCAAAGTAGCCTTTTAATGTAAAGCTTGCATAATTTGTTAAAGATGCTCGCAGAAAGCGGGCCAGGGTGAAAATCCCTAACTGAATTTTATCTCTGACCATAGTTATCATCTAGAGGAATTTGAAACGAGTGGAAATTGAATGAAATTGAGGAATTTTGCCTCACATTTTTATTAAAATATTGTCGTTTAAAAATTACAGTGGTGTCATCGACTGTAAAATAAGTGTTTGTATATGTTCGGGTATGATGATAAATTATTCACATGAATTGTATCTAATTAATCTCTTAATGTACAGCAATGATGAATTTCAAACTATTATAGATTGTCGGAGCAGATAACATATGTGCGATTATTTTTCCCTTTCTGCTCATTTTATATTATAATTTACTATTATTAATAATAAATAATAATAAGTATTTTAACACCGCAAGAAAAGACCACAAGAAAATTAGTTATACCCTATAAAAAAGTAAAAAAGAAAAAAAAATCCAAATTGGTAATATTTGAAGATATTTAGGCTATTGAAACCAAATATTGCCACTTTCAAACACACTGTACAGATTTGCTTACCAAATAGAAGCTTAGCCTATAATTCAAGTGAAGGGTATTTTTGTTGCCAATATCAAAGACGCTTCACACGGGGGTAGTAATTATTATTGTTATTACTAATATTAATATTAATTGTATTTTATTAGGTAATTTTATTACCTTAATGGAACCAAACCTGTGTCTTTTCCCATTCTTTCTCCCCACTTGGTTTTTTTATGGTCTGAGAAAGAAAGAGGATTAACTTGTGAACCGATGGAAATAAGAACTTTAACGGGAGGTAAATCTGGGCAATGTCTCTTTGTGAGGAGCGTTTCTAAAGCAATTAAAGTGAGAAAGAATTCCTCTCAGCGCCTCTTCCTTAAATCTGCTTAAACGAGGACTACTGTCCAGCACATCTGAGGGCTTTAAATGCCTTCCATTTAAAGTGCCACAGACAGAAACCCACCTTCAGAGCTGCAAAAGGAGCCCTCGGTCCAGTTTAACTCAAAGTAATTGGGATTTTTTAAATGTGTTTTTTAAATGTAAATTTAATTTTGCTGCCATTTCGTGTGGTTATCACGTTTCTTTTACGGTGCCACATACTAGTTATTACTTTAGCAATTAATTACAATAGCAAAAACAGCATTGCAATGTAACGTTTCCCCGATGATATTCGGAATCTATCACTGAATTTATTAATAAACCGAATGAAATTTCTCTCAAAATCATTTTATTTCGAGCGTATCCCACTGCTTTGGGATGATATCTTAAAAACGAGTCAATCATATCGCTGGCTTTTATTTACACTTAAGAATTTCACACTCACTCTTAGCTTTACCGGAAAATAATGAAATAAAGGCATTCGGTGTCACAGCGCGAGATGGTTGTTATTAGCTAATTAATAGACCTAATGATGTTTCTGCAACTTCATGAATACATTACGTCTGCAATCCACAAAGCTGTAGCCTCTCAGGCTCAATCCAAGGGTATTTCAGCATCTGTTCTTCCCAGAGCAATTAATCATTTTGATGTATGGTTTAAAATCGACTGCTTCCAGGAGACCTTTTTGACAAGAATAACAAAGCAATTTGCCAGGAGCCATCTCTTAGACACGTTATTAGCAGCACCTTCATCTTAAAACCGTTTTTTTCCTTTTGGTAAATTAGATACCTGTATTAAAGGGGCAGTGCTACTTTTTAATTTATTTTGATTTCTTCACACAGCTCCACTGATACCTCTGGAAATCGCATCATTCGTGACAAGATCCCAGGATCTTCTTAACAAATCCCCATGCTAAAAGTTTTTGACCTGTCAGTTCTGTCAGAAGCTGTGCCCCTCTATTCTCTCTCGTTCTCCATCTCTTTACTGTCTTCAGTCTCTCTTCCCCCTTGTAGTTTTTCAGTCTCTCTCTCTCTCCCTCTCTCTCTCCGTCTTACTCACTTTGGCCCGGATCCCCAGCACAAGGGGCCCCATTGTATAGTCCTAATCCAGAAGCAACACAGCTTTAGCGACATGGAGGGATAAAAGGCCCATCAAGCCCACAACTTTATGGGGGCAAATCTCTACCTAATCCCTCGCTTTATCTAAACAAAAGCCCCTCTCTCCTAATCCACCTTCACTGCAAAAAAAAAAAAAAAAAGAAAGAAAAAAGAAAAGGAAAAAACAAGAGGCGCTAAAAAAAAATCTCAGGCTTTAGTTGAACTGTGAGTTAAGAACCAGGAGTCATTTTACTAAAGGAACTAACCGCTTCTGACAAGCTTCAGCCACTGACATAAGTAAAAATGAAGCCCATGGACACAGTAGTGAGATGGATGAATAACTAAAGGTAAAGAGAAGTTTTCACATACAGTTTTAATGATAACTGTCAAGTCCTCATTACAAACATCCAAACAAACAGAATGAGTTCAAATGTCATTCATTACTGCAAAAACACTTATGTTCATTTATTATTTTTTATTTTTTAAAATATAATTTAATTTCAATTAATTTTCTACTTTGTTGTAATTCTGTTGTGATAATGCCTTTTATAATTAATAGGGTGCTTTCATTATTTCAATAGACTGGACTCAGATGAGATCATTATCTTCAGTATGGGTGCTGTTGGCTATAATTGGGTAATTAAGGGGATAAAGTGCCTGCTCTTCCTCTTTAGTGCTTTGATGACTATTGAGTGAAAAAAGCAGCTTCTAATAAAACACAACAAACAGCAACCTGCATGAATTATTGGCATCTAATTTATAATGTCTACCTTCAGGAATATTTATATAGCTGTAGAGAACCTGTAGAGCTAGAAGACACATTGTTCTGTTTCCCAGTGGCTTTTGAATGCAGATTTTGCCTGAGAGCATTATCCTAATAGTTAAAGCTAATTGGCAGAGGCATGAGCATTTTAAGGCACCCAGTCAGTTTGATTATATTGATGAGCTGACATTCTGATTTTTCAGGAGTAGACAGCTGTGATGTGAGTTTGGTGGCATTTACAGATCACCTCAGTTGAAAGGGATTGGTGCACATTCTTAATACAAGCAAAGTCCTCTTTCAGATAAAAAGATGGGTTCAGAAGTTGCAAATCTGCCCTTGACGACAATACGCTTCCCATTAACTCCTTGCCCCTGAGTATGGATTGCTCTCCATTGCACGGCTACAACATCTGTCTTTACTTTCGCAAATCCCTCTGTATCAGCTCTGGGCTTTGTACTATCAGTCAGTAATCTGGCTCTCAGCACTCTATGCGTATTGAGGCACTTTGGCGAAGTGGTTTAAAACATGACCCGGGATTCGAAATAAGCGGACTCCCTGCTTCTGACTGAAGTTTTCATCATCCTCTCAATGAGTAGCTTTAAGAGGATACCTGAGAAGAACCATTGGCACCTCAGCCATAAGTACCCACATTGGATCTGTGCTTGGCGGTCTTATCCTTTAAGAAATGAAATAGTCTCATAACCTGTTTCGTGAGCGTATTTTTGCTGTTGTAGATGATGAGAAGCGATCGAGCCGGCAGGAGGGCCGATGACTATCTCAGGTGCCTGTCGTCCACACGATCGGCTTTAACGTGTCTCCGGCCGAGCGAGTAGACAGTGACTATGAGCTATTTGCGTCATCAACGCGTTACATTACATAGCGCACAGATTTCGTCATCTGTAAAATAGCTAGCTAACTGCTGGACCTCAGCTAAATGCTTCAACAATGCAGTTCTGTTTGATGAGCTCTTCACAGGGGTCCCCATTTAGACCTTATAGCAGTATCTCCCTTTGGCACCCACACCTTAACGGAGCTAATACTCTTTTAATAGCGTAAACAGAGAGAACAGTTGACTCATTAGAGAGTCAACTAGGCAAATCCGCCACGATCTATTGAAAATGCTGGAGAGGGTGGCTCCAGCATTAGCAGCACCTGGAAAGCCCAGATTTGAGTCTTCTGATAACGGTAATACTTCCTCTTCTCCATTCACTCCCGATGCGTAGTCTGAACCACCTCCGTATGGGATTACCTGGCCCCACTGTAAAATGTTTTTTTGCAGTATGGCTGCCTGATGCTTAGCCTCCCACAATAAGTATAAATCCTCTTCTTCTGTGGGAATTACGGGAATGAGCATAAGGGATTGTGTTATTGTTGACCTATAATCTGGTTTTAACTCCTTGTTTTACAAATGGCCCTTTTAAAAAGCTTTTCCACTGCTCTTGGCATTGTTAAAGCTCCTGGTCTGCATTTCCCTTACATCTTGCTTCAGAGCATTATTTGACTTGTACAATAAATGTCTGCCGCTTTAAACCAGAATCCCTACATTCCACTCTATTGCTCAGAGAAATAAAAGACTGATCAGGTATTTTTATTAATTAAACAATTAAATCTTTGTTTAGTTGTAGGATGCGTCATAGTATGCAGCAATGTTTGCATTAATTCGTTAATTATTTACTCATGTCGTTACAAACATATATGACATTCCTCCTCCTGTGAAACATAAAGAGAAAAATTGTAAATATGTCTCTGCTGTTTTTGTCCAGTCAGTAAAAGTCAGTGGGATTGACTTTATTGTATAACATTTTTAAAAAAAATATCTTCTGTTGCATTCAGTGGAAGAAAAGTAAGTCATACAAGTTTTGAAAAACATGAAGGTAAGTAAATGATGACAGAATTTACATTGGCTATTAAAATGCATTGGTTGAACTATAAATGGTTTAAACATTAATAGAGACACTTCTATATTTAGAGTTACTTTTATCTCACGTGTTTCTCCTATTGCTGTGTGGGGATAATATCCCCACATAATATCCAAAACATAAATCCATGTATTGAGTTTCAAATGTGCTTATATCATTTTTAAACCACACCTGCATGCATAATGTTTCTTTATTTACACTGCCATGCATGTCGTCCATGCAAACTTTACAATATCTGACATCTAGCACTGTGATAAATCACATATCATTAGCTAATTTGAAAGCAAAATTGCATTTTTTTTTCTTGAAGAACCAAGCATCTTTTCCTCTGAGGCCCATTGACTCTGGCCAGAGCTATTTAGCAGTAATCAAGATGTCTAAATAGACTTTCAATGAGAGTCATGCTATAGAAAACCTCTCATCTCTTTCTTATTAAGCTAATTTGCAGAGACGATTGGAAAAGATAATATTGGCCAAAAGACTCCACATTAGAGGGTTTAAATGGCCTAAAGAGGAATGATCAATGCTTATATAAGGGAATTAAAGCATTTATTTCTGGGCTAATTGTTGATTTCACCCCTGACCTTGCTTCATTTAGCAAGCAAGTGCTGTTTTTGTGATTGGTGTGTGTATGGTCTAGATTTCTATTTTTTAGCCTGGTTACATTTTATTTTATAGCCACATTGTTGGACTGAAATTCCACAGTACTAAGTAATATTAACTGCGTGTATTTACTGGGTTAAGGTTAGGGTTTGGTTTAGGATTAGTTGCTTGTAATTATACATAGTTTATTGCTATTGCTATAGTAAGTACATAACTGTCACTTTTTAAAACTTGCTGCCTCACAGACTGTAACAGATGCAGAGTGGCATGTGCTACTGTCACTGTAACCAATAGTCAATGAACTTTGGTGATCAGTCATCGGGGAACTGGCACAGCTGTGCCTTCAGCCCCGTCCACACCAGTGCACTCGGCACTGATCCAGAGCCTGATTGGTGGAGATCACCGTGTCAAAGGAACCTCCTCTCTCTGTATCCGTCCCTGAGGCCCGCTTCTTATTTTTTCTCCCTGTGATGGTGAACAGAGTCTTGCTGGGCCCAACTGCCCATGTAAAGAGGTGGGCTGGTCCGTCCCAGTGGGGTGGGAATGAAGTGACAGTCCCCCTCAGTTGCTGGGAGCTTGTCAAGGCCTTGTTAGCTCCTCCACCTCCCCATTGCCTCCTGCTCCTGTTCCCTGGTAATCCTCCAACACTCTTCCCCAGCAGGGAGGAGACGTAAGGACAGAGGGAGGGCCAGAATTAATGGACATGTTTGTTTACCTATTTGTCCTTGACATGATCAATTGATCAGGAGGCTAATTCACTGCCTCCGTGGGATCATTAAATTTCCATTTAAATTGCAAATGGATTTCCCCCAACCTCCCCAGACCAGCACCTCTATTTATGTACTCGCATATGCACTTCTGTATGTTTTTTCCTGTTACCACCTCTATTGCTGTTTAATGAAGATGACTACACTTTTAAAAATAAAGGTTCCAAAAGGGGGTATTCACAGGAATGCTGTGGAAGAACAATACTGGGCTTTTCCTTACAATGAACAGTTCTTAAAAATAACTATTTTTTTCTTAGTATGAAGGACATATTAAAGGACATATTATTTAACTTTTTTCCATTTATGAACCTTTTGTTCAGTAAAAAGTTTACATGGATGTTCTTCATGGAACCATAGATGCCAATAAAGAAGCTTTATTTTTTAAGAGTGTCGTTGCACAATATGGGCAGATTGATTGGAATGTCAAATTTGCCTTGACTTCTTCTGATAAGATGGCTGAAGAGCATTTCCACAATGCTGAGAACACTGTGGTACTGTATCCAAGCTCACAGACCTCAAAAGATATCTTTTGTGTGTGTGCATAGGCATAATGTATTGTCATCTTTCTTTTTTCTTTTAACAAAACATCCCTCAGGAAGAGGGGTGGTGAATAGATCTGTTCAACTCATTTGAAAACATCAGTGGTGATAATTACCCGTATCATGAAGATGTCAGTCATTTAACTGGCAGTTAATTTGCTTTTCATGGCAACGCCCTCGAACACTCACACACGCATATACATGCTCTCAGTCATCTATAGCGCGCTGAGAGGCAAATATGTTAATTCCTCTATGGAAAAGCCCTGCGATTAAACAGCACTACAGAGATTACAATGAATGATTACAGTTTTATATTTGAGTGCTGAAGAGACCTTTTTTTCCAGTGGGGCCATGGGGAATTAAATCACTCTCTAATTTGAGCAGAATAAATGCTAAATTTTAGTATCTGATGATATTTCTGCTGGCGGTGTGAAATGTATGTATATTAGGTGTTGAGTGCAATTATGTATGTTAGTTTTTAAGTAAAATTACTTGTTATATTATGTACAACAATGTTCAACATACTGTCAGGTCCATATATATTTGGACACTAACACAGTTTTTATTATTTTAGCTGTTGACCGAAACATTCAAGTTAGTTATATAAAGTGCACACTCTGAGCTTTAATTTAAGAGTAGTCTCATCAAAATTGAAGGAAAGGTTACGGAATTACAGCTCTTGTACCTCCCCCCCTTTTCAAGGGACCATAAGTAATTGGACAGTTGACTCAAAAGCTGTTTCATGGACAGTTGTGGGCTATTCCTTCATTTTCTCAACACAGTTAAGCAGGTAAAAGGTCTGGAGTGTGCCATTTGTATTTGGAAGCTTTTGCTCTGAACCCACATTATGCGGTTAAAGGAACTCTGCATGCAAGTTAAACATCCATTTGTTAGGCTTCAAAAACAAAAGAAATCCATCAGAGGGGTAGCAGGAACATTTGGAGTGGCCAAATCAACACACTGGTGAGCTCAGAAACATAAAAAGGCCTGGACGTTCACAGAGGACAGCAGTGGTGGATGATTGGATGACCCTCTCCGTGGTAAAGGAAAACCTTTCACAACATCCGGCCAAGTGAAGAACACTCTCCAGGAGGTAGCCATGTCACTGTCAAAGTCTACAATCTTCAGAGAAGGCTTCACCAGAGCAAATACAGCGTGTTCACAATAAGGTGCAAACAAGGCCAGATTAGAATTTGCCAAAAAAAATCATCTAAAAAAAGCCAGACCACTTCTGGAAAAGCAATTTTTGGATGGCTGAAATTAAGATCAAACTGTACCAGAATGATGGGAAGAAAAAAGTATGGGGTAGGCTTGGAACAGCTCATGATCCAAACCATACAACATCATCTGCGAAACATGGTAGAGCAGTGTGATGGCATGAGTATGCATGGCTTCCTGTGGCACTGGGTTACTGGTGTTTAGTGATTATGTAACAGAGGACAGAAGCAGCCGGATGAATTCTGAAGTGTACAGGGATATACTGTCTGCCCAGATTTAGCCAAATGCAGCACAGTTGATTGGACGGCGCTTCATAGTACAAGTGGATGATGACCCCAAACATACAGCAAAAGCAACCCAAGATTTTTTGAAGGTGAAAAAGTGGAATATTCTGTAACGGCCAAGTCAATCTCCTGATCTCAACCCGGTTGAGCATTCCACTTGCTGAAGAGAAAACTTATGGCAGAAAGACCCCCAAACAAACAACTGAAGTCAGCTGCAGTAAAGGCCTGGGAAGGCATCACAAAGGAGGAAACCCAGTCTCTGGTGATGTCCATGAGTTCCAGACTTAAGGCAGTCATTGCCTGCAAAGGATTCTCAACAAAATATTTGAAATGAACATTTTAGTTATCTAATTACATATGAGCTTCTGAAAATGGGGGGACTGTGTATAAAAATGGTTGTAATTCCTAAGCATTTTATGTTATATTTTTCTGTCCCTTGAATTAAAGCTTAAAGTCAGTCAATTCAATTTCATCTTAATCATTTCATTTTAATTCTATTCTGTTGGTATACAGAGCAGATACAAATATGAAAATTGTGTCAGTGTCCAAATATATATGGACCTGACTGTATATGGTACTTAATATACTGTGATTTAAGAACACACTGACTGACATTTTTATAATTATTTAATTATTATTAAATATGAATAATTACTTACAATACACTACCATTTAAAAGTTTGAGGTCTGTATGATATTTTTTATGTTTTTGAAAAAGGTCTCCTAAACAAGACTGCATTTATTTGATAAAATGCAGTAACAATAGTAACATTAAAATATAAACTTTTAAAATATATTTTTACAATTTAAAATAACTGTTCGCATAATATATTTTAAAATGTAATTATTTGTCTGATGCGACATGAATTCTCAGCAGCCTTTACTCTGGTCTTTCGTTTCACAATGATCCTTCAGAAATCATTATAATATGCTGATTTGCTGCTCAAGAAACAGTTCTTATTATTATCACTGTTAAAAGCAGTTGCTCCTTAATATTTTTCTGGAAACCATCATAAATATCTTTCAGGATTCTTTGATAAATAGAAAGTTTGAAAGAACGTAATTTATTTGAAAAAATATTTTGTAACAGTATAAATGTCTTCATTGTCATTACTTATTTTTGACAATTTAATGTATCCTTGCTGATGTTTTTGTTTTAATTTTACTGACTACAAACGTTTGAATGTTAGTGTAAAAATATTAATAATTAATACATGTAAAATATTATAAGTCATGTATTGCTTTTCTTCTAACAAAATGAACAATCAATAGCCTTTGATTATTACATGGTGCGTATGCTTTTTCAATGAGTGTTGTAACCTAAGCAATTAAAGGTTAATTTCAAGAAATGGACGTAATTAAGTTCAAGCAAGAAGAGAGCAAATTGCAGTGTCAGTTGTTAAAATGTGGTTATTTGATAATAGTAAGTTTGATTTAAGATGTTTGATACCCTATGGGTTTAGGGAAACATGCTAATCAACCTCACCATGTAGCAAGGAATCTGTGCTTATTGACTAATACATCTATATCACAGACTGGCTCCTCTTCCATAGAGTCATTACCTAATGTTGGTTCTCCAGAGGGTGTAAGTCAGTCATCAGTGCATGTCAGGTGTTTTTCCCAACACTGTCATTTGCCCCCATCTCTGACACATGTTGGCCCTGAGCCAGATAAAGCCGTCCCTCATGCACTCTAATGGGGCTGATCTGATAACCCTGTAAACCCTCCGCTAATATCCCCTCACCAACACATACCAGTCCGATCGAAGCCTGTAAATTTGATCTCCATCTAGCCTGCCGCCGGGCACAAGCCGCGGCCTCTCCCCCTGCTTCTTGTTTCAAAGTCCAGCCCTTCCTGACACATCCGTCAGGAACCCTGTTGAACTTTGACCTCTCCCACTTGGCCCTGTTATTGATTTCTTTTTTTTTCGCCACCTCATCGTGCTCAATCCGGATGAAAGGGGCAAAAGGGAGAATTAGTGAGTGAGACAGGAGGGACTCAGAGGATATGGAGCGATCGATGGCGAGTGATTTTGAGCTTACAGCAGCGGAAAAAAATGTAGACAGGTGGAAAACGCTTGAGGCATGACAGATAAGCATTAACAGAGCAGGACTTCAGCCAGTGGACAACTAAAACCAAAAACAGGGTTGATTTTCTGAGCTCCAGTCTTTGCTTTGGTCAAAAGGTCAGTCATTTCAACAACAACAAACCGCTGCAAAACCCTGTGAATAAACATGTTCCGCGGTGGCAATACAGATCCCCAATTCCAAGGATGTTTTTCATAAGTGCAGGTGCAAAAGCCTCCCATGAGGCTTTCGGTTGCACAAATCTCACATTGCTTTCCTTCAGTATTCACTTGTTGAATCACAGGCCGCCACTGTCAGTCACGTGGCTCAATTGGTCATGGCACCTGCACAGCTAAATAAAGTTTGTCATGGCCCCGTTCACTGGCACTCCTGGGACAGCGCGGGCTTGCCTGGAAATGTATGCTTGGAAAATGCACCACACAAGCTGATTAGTGTCATATCGCACTTTCTCTGAGCTCATATTTACCGTCTTGCCACAGTGCCCAGACAACCTGCGGCACAGACTGACCGTGTCCTCATGGAGGAGATACTCACGCTATGTTTGTGTGTGATGAGGGTTGTAGGCAGCCTGGTTTGGCTTCTCTCTTACTTTGGGATTGGCTAAAGTGCTGGGCGGTGACACAGATATGCAAAATCATTTTAAAGGATTTTTTTGATTAGCTGATTAGTAATTTTAATAAGGCAAATTTATTTATAAAGCGTTTTTTGTTCAGAGTGGTAATTTAAAATGCTTTGACATAATAAAGAGAAGAACAGACAAAAAATGAAAATTTTAATTACAAATGGATGAAAAGAATTTATAAATATATATTTTATTCCTGTAATTGAAAATCAGTTGTGCTGCTAAAGATTTTTGTGAAACTGTCATACATTTTTTTCCAGGATTTTTTAAGTTAGGAAGTTCAAAAGAACAGCATTTATTTGAAATATGTTCATTAAAAAAAAAAATCCAAACTGTTTAATTTTCAGGTGAATGAATAAAGCAGATGTTTAGTTCCTTATAGACACAGAGCAGCTGAATTATTGTGCATCTGAAAGATTAGCATCATCTTGTGTATGTCATGTGCATCAAAACACATGTGCATCTGGAAGATGACTGACTGTTGCACAATACATAATTACAATCTTGTTTGCATAAGCCAGTGAAATACAAGAAAAGTCAAAAGTCAGTGTCGAACGACCCTGTGTTCATTTTTTTTTTTTTTTTACCTAACCTAATACCATATATTATGTTCAAGAAAATTTGGACTTCAGATTTGGATTTCACAATCGCAGAAAAGAAATGTGGTGGCACTGACCATGCGGTAAATGTTTTCAAACAGCATGTGTGTGACATCCAATGAAGTGTAGTATCTGAACTCCGTGAATATCCCAGAGAGAAGTCTAAAGCATGCTACATATGCTTAGCAGAGACCCTAATATCTCCAAAATCCCTGAGCGTGAACTGATAGAGCAGTTTTATGTATGGAGACATGCCTCCCTTCCTCATGATTTGTTCCATAAGCCAGTCCTCACACCTCTACACTCATCCAAACTGTGACTGGATTCTGCAATCTCACCCACCCAGAGCTGTGGATTAATGGGCCCTGGATTTCCTCACACCTCACAGACGCGTCACTGGAGAAGAGACCCCCACTGACACTCAATACTGATATCAAAAAAGGCCCTCGTCCTACTGGCCCTCATTAGAGTGATCCAGAGGCCAAATCCCTCAAGCTGTGAGTTATAAAGACCCTATAGCGTTGATCAGTTTTGAGTATATGGGTCCTGACAGTACGGGGGGATTCTCTCGCATGCTTAGGGCACTATCAGGCACGGCCCAAAACTGATCATAATCCTCTGAGCTGTCAGCCTTATTAACCAATCGTCCCATTAGACGTGGAAGAGAGGCCTACCAGTCGGAGTAAATCTTCACTGCCGGTGTATATTTTTATTCCAATTTTTGGGCTTCCATTTTGGTCACAGTCTCTCTGAGAGACATTTGACATTAATTGCCTTGGCTTCTGCTTTCTTCCTAAATCCGCAGATAAACTGAAATTTATTTAAGTAATTTCTGTCAAGTCATATCTACCGGTTAATTAAATTGAACATTGTTTGCAACAGTATAATGTTTTAATCATATTCAAAGCATGACTGCAAACTAAAGTGCGTAAATTGAACGTGACAGCTGATTGTTTTAAATGAAAGTGCCGTCTCCTCCCTGATGCCCCACCCTTTCCCCTCCTCTACTGCTCCCCACACTCACCCACCCTCTCTAGGGGCAGATCAAGCCGAATCCCCCAGTTCCCTGCTAATTGATATTTATGTAATTGAGTCAGGTTTGGATTTCCACTGAGAGTTGGGTGTTCTCTGTGGCCCTCTGTCTCCAATGGCTTGAGAATCAAATAGATTTTAAAGCAGCAATTATAAAAGCCCCTGTGTCTAATTCAGAAACACACAGTTTGCATGTGCTGAACTGAAAGGCAACTTTGAGTACTAATAGGGGTTATGGCTGATGTATTCCAGTTCACTCCCAGCAGACACTGGTTTATGGCCTCTGAGACTGAGAGGTGGACGTGTCATATTTAGTTACTTATACATTGAAATTCCTCCACCTTTTTCAAGCTTGGGACAATCACATGCTCCATGTTTCCTTGGCTGGAGAAAAAAATGCTAATGCTCCCAACTTGGATTTTACTCTGACTTCCAGTCGACTTCATTGCCATTTAACATTGAGCTTATGACAAAACTATAGCCTTATTTTTAGTTTTACACATGCCTGATAAAATGTCCGGTCACAGCTAAACTCCAGTCACAACTAATCTGTACATTGTTTATCACTGAACAAACTAGTCTTCAGTTATTATTATCTTGATGATTGATAACATTAGCTCCAATCTACCATCTGGTGGGGGCACAGACTGACCTGGTAGTCCTTGATCAATAAAGAAACAGGTCTGTCCTGGTAGACCACTTTGGGCTAGCAACAAACTAGTTAACATTCCTAGTTCCAAAAATGGTATATGGCACGCATTTCAAGCACTCTTTACAAAAATAAAAGTTCATTTTGTTTGGCATTGATGGTTTCATGAAGAACATTTTGGAAATTTTATTTTTTTAAAAGTAAAGGGATATAGACTTAAAATTAAACTTTTTTTTATTTTGTATTTCTTAAAGTGCAGCAAACATTTAAACTATAAACCTGAACTGTTTCTTTTCGCCAGTGGTCTGACCCATCCATGGGCGTCGCTAGGCCATTTTTATAGCCCCCCTAAAATGGCTGCTCAGCCCCCCTAAAATTTTGCGATTAGCTCCATTATCTATACACAAATTCGTGATCGCCTCAGTCCCCTTTAAATTTCATAAGAAAGTTGCAGCAAACTTCGATCGGCTCCTCCTGTCTTGCAGCGCGTTCTTCTTTCTTCAAAAAGAAGAGGGAGTACAAGGTGAGAAAAGGGAGTACAAGGTGGGTGTTTATCAATAGATTGTTATAATATCTGCATCTGTGCGGTTCTTTGTCATAAAAGGAGCAATCGGTTCCCCATCTTCTGTTCACCCCTTATCACACCACAGCTGACTTTATAAATCGATCATGTTTCCATTTTCCAAATTTAACGTCCAATATAATGCATATTCCAGTCGCCCCTGGACCCACCTTAACTGAACGTGATTGTAAGTGGGAAAAGTCTATGCTCTATGACTCAAAAATTCCATTAAATATTATTTCAATTATTTTAATTAAAATTTTTATATCAGTAAATTTCAAGCGTTATGCCAGTAAATATGTTAATAGACTTGAACAATACGTAATATAAAATAAATGCATTTCAAATCTATTACCACTATGGGAGGCATTGTGGCATTACATTGTTTCTTTTTTATTATTATTATTATTATCAGTGCTCTATTATTATATTATTGCATCTATCAAATGCATTTCTCAAATGCATTACTACTAATCTAATTCAAAAAACTTTAGGGGGTAATTTAAGTGAGATGTTATTCCCCCTGATATAGGACAACTTTTTTTTTTTTAGCAATAAACAGTGCACATCATGATAGATTAAACACTTCTAATTGCTCTATGTTGACAGCTCTGGATATAGTTTTTCAAGTCATCCTCATGTGAAATTAGTCCAAACTTCATATGAATAAGGAACTTTGACAAATAAGCACCCTGGTAACTAAAAAGTTAGTTCCATCATTTCTTAAAACTTTAAAGTTAACTTAAAACTACAGCAACTGATTGATGAGCTTTAATCATTTGTAATGTAAATTCAGAGCAGATGCCTCCTAGCTAAATAGCTGTATAGTTATTGTCAATTGTCAAATGACTGATATTATGTGGTAGTCACTTCTCAACTGATTATCTCTGGGGAGAGGCTTTTAATTAAATTCTAGATTAGATTAGATGAAGATGATTAGTAAAATCCGGGTCTAGCATGTTCATGTGGATGGGAGAAAAGGGGTTAAATTGAGAGAGTAGCTGGGTTACACACTCACTCCCTCTGGGGAGATTTTATCATTAGACAAGATAAACACTGTGTTTTCCTGACTCAAAACTGTGATAATCCTGACAAATTCCCATGAATCTTGGGTATTAATGATGAATAAGTCTTAAATCCTGGTTTATCTGGCAGCTTTTCCGAGGCTTTGGAAGGAATGCACAAAATAGAGAAAGCCTTCGCAAATGTGCTGAATTTGACTTAAACCCCC
>JAHKKF010497500.1:0-14879 GCA_019740295.1 Labeo calbasu | reverse complement strand
ACTGATAAATCAGTGTATTAGTGTATTTCTCAAAGATCATGTGACACTCAAGACTGGACTAATGACTGCTGAAAATTCAGCTTTGCATCACAGGAATAAATTATATTTTAAAGTATATTAAAATAGGAAACCAATACTAGAAATTGCAATTCTATTTGCAGTCCTATTATTATTATTATTATTATTTTATTTATTTATTTATTTATTTATTTTTTGATCAAATAAAGCCTTACAGCCTTTATCCCAAACTTTTGAATGGCTGTGTGTGTGTGTGTATGGATTTATGATGCCGATGACGGTTAAAACGAGTTATCACAGTCTGTAAAAATAATAGAAAAATTATTTAGTGTTGAGACCTGGATGAGCTAAGAGACAGGCTTCAAATGAAACTAGAAGAGAAGGTAACATGAGGCAAGAGTTGCCTGATGATCAGCAAACAGGAGCAGAGAGCAAACGGGGGCATAGTTATATTTATGTTCTCTGCAGATGTTTTCATATCAAAGCACATTACAACAAAGTGCATATACAGTCTGACAGATAAATCAGCAGGCGGCAGCTTTGTTAGGTTCATAGATGGAGTCACAGGAGTCCTACTTTAAATGCAGTTGTAATAATAATACAATTCCAGTGCTATGAAAAATTGAGGTGTTGAAAAGAAAATATCTGACCACTCAAACCAAGCTGTTGAGCCTTATCTTCTCAGTTTGGTTTTATTCGAGAAGTCAATCCACTAAAGCGGTATGACGCATAGAAGTTTCAAAAGTTTGGGAAACAGTATTTTAGACACATAGAACAAGAAAGTGAAGAGGTCATGGCCCCATAAAGCCCAGTGTGAGGGTTATTCACAGTATCCTCTGTTTTCTCTTACTGATAGTCTAGACTTAGCACACACACAACTATAACAAGCGTCCCGTGAGCGTCTCCTCGCACGTGTAACAACCACCGCTTAGAAGACTCATTTGATCAGTTGTGTTTTTGTTCCTGCTACAGATGTGAATTATTAATGGTATTATAGAGTGGAACTGTGCTGAATTTGCCTGATTTTTTTTATAGCCTCGGCTAAGGCTGTGCTCCAGTTTTCACCTTTTTTCCCCTAAGCCAGGAAAAACACCACAGAGATACACAGATAGCATTTTTGATTTAGAGACGTCTATCTCTTCTCTGCGTCTTTTCCATTTTCTTCTCACCCCCCCAACTCCCTTCAACTCGCTTGTATATTGAAATCTGTTTTGGCACAAAGACATTTCAATATCTCTCTCACTCTTTTCCAAGCTCTGGCTGTAACTCAAGGGCCCTGAGCTTGCATGTCTCAGGGAGGCTTTTTTGACAGCACATAGACATGCCTCGGCCTCTGGAGGGTTTGCTTTTTTTATCTCTGAAAAGTCAGTCATGCTCCAAGGCCCTGCCGTGGACTATATTGATAAACACATTTGTCAGTCATTGAAACTTTGAGTTTAAGTTCAGTCCTGGAGAGGTTATTCAAGTTACTTAAGTGTTTTGTTCTAACGGGGATAAAAAAAAAAATCTTGCATTATTCAGCTACTGC
Source organism: Labeo calbasu (assembly GCA_019740295.1). NCBI lineage: Eukaryota > Metazoa > Chordata > Actinopteri > Cypriniformes > Cyprinidae > Labeo > Labeo calbasu. The sequence continues at coordinate 13,333 of JAHKKF010497500.1, read as the reverse complement.
TCACATGAATGCATTTAATTCAAGGATACCACAGAATTGTGAGAGTATGAGAGAAGTCCACTTCCAGAGCAAAAATGTACAGAGAATGTACTCACCCCTTTGTCGTCCAAGATTTCTTTCTTCAGTTGTAAAGAAATTATGTTTTTTGAGGAAAAAATTTCAGCATTTTTCTCCATATAGTGGACTTCTGTGGTGCCTGCAAGTTTGAACATCCAAACTGCAGTTTCAATGCTGCTTCAGAGGGCTCTAAATGATCCCATTTGAGGAAGAAGTGTCTTATCTAGCAAAACGATCGGTTATTTTCTAAAAAAAAAAAAACAAAAAAAATAGACAATTTATATACTTTTTAACCCCGTCTTGTCTAGCTCTGCGCGAACTCTGTGTATTCCATTCATGACAATTAGGGTTGGTCAAAAAACGTCTTGGTTACATCTGTAACCCTCATTCCCTGAAGGAGGGAACGGAGATCCTCCCAAGTAGGACCCCAAATATGTCAGTTATGACGTAACGTCATAGAGTACAACTCAAGGGGAGCTCCCATCTCATTTTCTCCTCCAACTTCAAAATTGCCCTACATCACTTTTTTTTACATTTTTTTGTAAAGGGTATTTGACCCTCCTTGCGCGTTTACTTTGTAAACACTGGGTCGGTACTTCTGCAGTGATGTAGGACGATTTTGAAGTTGGAGGAGAAAGTGAGATGGGAGTTTTTCGACCTACCATAACTGTATTGAACCGGATTACACAGAGTTCATGCAGAGCTAGACGAGACAAGCATTTGATACGGTGGCTGAGAGAACTCAACGCGCTGCAACTTAAGAAAACACATGCAAATAGAAAAAAACGACAACAAATTAAGAAATCAGTTTGACAACACAGGCGCTGCAAATCCTCGCAATGCGAACACAAATATGGAAACGCACTGCAAATTCTCACAACACAACCAAACACACAAACGCGTTGCAAATAGCACGGACCACATCAGAAATGTTTCAGGGGGGACCTCAAAAAATGATGAACCCAGCTGGGACCTGAATTTTAACCTGATTTTAACCATTAATGAAGCATTGCAGAATGTTTTCGTGAACTTTGAACGTTATATTTATTTGCATATATGTATTTATTTATATATTTATTTGCAATTAAGTTAATAACGTTTCACAGTTAAGTGTGCAATTCGTCAGATTAGTCTAATAGACCAATGAATCGTATGATCAGGATGTTAAAATAAACAAAAAACTCACCTTTTAGTTCACCGACAACACCTCTATTCTGACCAAAAACCACTGAACAATCAGGTCCCAGCTGGGTTCGTCACTTTTTGAGGTCCCCCTGAAACATTTCCGTTGTGGTCCGTGCTATTTGCAGTGCGTTTGTGTGTTTGCAGCGCGTTTGTGTGTTTGGTTGTGTTGTGAGAATTTGCAGCGCGTTTCCGTATTTGTGTTTGCTTTGCAAGGATTTGCAGCGCCTGTGTTGTCAAACTGATGAAGATGTTTTCTTACCTTTTTCAAGTAACTAGTAAAGTAAGGCATTACTTTTTAATTTACAAGAAAATATCTGAGTTACTTTTTTTCCTATTTATTGATTGAAAGCTCTCCTGTTTCCATGTTTAGAGAAACCAGGAGTAAGATGTTGCTTTAGTTCTAGAATAAATGTAAACATGCGTTAATACATCTCACTCACACAAAAAAAAAATCCCGTTTTTAACCAATGTGTTTGCTGCTGACCTTCGATGATCAAATTCTACCATATTAATAAGCAAAAATTACTCAAGATAAACTAACATTTGTTATTCTTTATTTATTGTTGAAGAATGTTGAACTTTTCCTTCAGCCTGAGGCTTTTGGTAGGAATCGATTCTGAGATCTTCCGAATGCGTCGCCATTCTTTTTGGAATCGATTCTGAGCTCTAATCTAGTTTTTATCCGCACTCAAATGCTCATGAAGAAGAGTGCTGAAGAGAAATTGTGCGTTCGGCTGAGTCATGTAATTTCACCTCGGCTCAGAATGCTTTTATGACGCGAGATTTTTGTAAACACAGCCTACTGTGAACACCCTTGTAATTCGCTTCAAGCTTTTCAGGCATGATTATTTTAGGTTCAAATTTGTGTAAGGATTTGAAAACAAACAGAGCACGGTTGTTTCTAAAGCAAGCAGTGCCATCTGCTGTTCAAACAAAGCTCAGAATCGATTTGGGAAAGAATCGCGATGTGTTCGGAAAATCTCGAATCGATGCTGAATCATTTCTCGATTCGCGTTGCAACGATTTATCGTCCCATCACTAGCTTTTGGTGTGAAAGGGCTTTACATTTGCAAGCCCTGCCTAGATTTAGAAAGTAACGCAAACATAATGTAACATTACTTTCCATAAAAAGTAACAAAGTAATGTAATTAGTTACTTTTTTTAGGGAGTAACGTAAAATTGTAATGCATTACTTTTAAAAGTAACTTTCCCCAACACTGTTAAAAGGTATATACTGTAACCTGTCCATTTTTTTTTTTTAACCAATCGTTTCGCTAGATAAGACCCTTATTTCTCAGCTGGGATTGTTTCAGAGCCCTTTGAAGCTGCATTTAAACTGCATTTTGGAAGTTCGAACTCACGGGCACCATCAAAGTCCACTATACGGAGAAAAATCCGGAAATGTTTAGCTTTTTTACGACTGAAGAAAGAAAGACATGAACATCTTGGATGACAAGCAGGGTGAGTAAATTATCTGTAAATTTTTAATAACTTGTTAAAAGATTAATTACATTGCTATGTTTATTCATAAACAGTTACTAAGAGAGTAAAAAAGACCCAAAGGTGTCATCTTGTAGCAGCCAAGCTGACAGCTGTTTTCATCTTCAAAGATGGCACCTTTGGCATCAGACATCCCATAATGAACCGGTCTCCATGGAAATGTCAGCATCGAAGAGGCCTACGGGTCTTGTGAAGATCGTCCTGCTTTTTTACACCTTTCTGGTCACGTCCTAACTGCGCATTTGCCTCAGACTCTGTCGTTCTGTGTTGTTCACTTTCACATTCGTACTCCAGCTGTGACACACTCTTTCTTTTTAGCCTTTGTTTTTCCTCTCACATTGTAGATTCCAATTTTCTTTTGTGTCCTTTCACCTTACATTGTTTCACGCTCTCTCTCCACTCTCACTTTTCTTTTGTCATTTTTTTCTTTTTCTTTTTATGCCACTTTCCAATAGGCTAAATAATATGCCCTTTATATAATATGCTTTTTGTAATAATATGCTTGCCTCCTACCTCCTTCATCCCTGTTTATCACCAAGCATAAAAATGGCAGCCTTCAATGGGTGCGTGTGTTTCCATATGTATTTGAACACTGATTATGCTCCAAGAGGGTCAGTGCACTCATAAGGACTTTTTGAAGACCTTTTGAGTGATAGGTTAAATAAAAGTTTCAAGTGTTACTCAATAGTATGAAACACTTGTGATGAGTGTGTTAATTATATTTCTCATCTTGCAGATCTGCGGTAGATCTTTAGGACCACCTGCAGATGTTAAGAACCGCTGAGGACAGACATGATATGTTTTGCATAGTAACCCGCTGTTTGTATGTTTAGACGTCTGGAGTTTTTGATTAGGGATACAGCACAAAACCATCCCTCTCCTGAAGCGGCCGCAGCAGTAATGATGGATCATTGTGGCTGGACTATAAACTCTATCTGTTCATAAAACATTTTGTGTAATGGGGTGATTGTGCAGGCTGTAAATCTGCTTAATTGGGAATGGTAAGGGTTGTTTAATTCTTCATGGTGTTTGCTCATGGGTGTGTCTTATGTTTGCACCACATGCGTGTGTGTTGTAACAGTTATATCTGCTGGTGGGCTATTAATCATAAATCCATCATGGCTAACCATAGTACGGTCAACATTTAACACTGAAAGAAACATGGCTTCATTAAATAACATGGCAGTGATAATTTATAACTGGAGTGCTTGAAATGTGAATGAGAGGGAGAAAAATAGCAGAGGTATTCATGATAAAAAAAAAAAAAAAAAGAAAATATCTTAGAATCTCTATAGCGAGGTCATACAGTTTGCAGATTCGCTCTCACAGGTCTTTGCTTTTGTTGTGCCTAAAGAGGTCTATAACACCTGTATAGAGCTGTCTGTTAGCATTCCCATTTATCTTAAGGAAGTGTGCAATTTGAAATCTGTCAGTTTTTTTTGAGCCCATCATCTAAACTTTAAATGTCATGTGACTAATCACTTTGAAACTACAGGAAACGACATCATAATGACAATAGCCCCTTTCACACATACAGTTTTTACTGCTGAATTACTGGTAAATTAGCGTTAAGGGATCATGTGTGAACAGGACCTTTCCTTTTAACAATACCTGTGAATTGCCGGAACGAATTTGTAACATTACCAGTAAATTACCAGTAATGTTCACTGTGTGAATGCAGAACGAGAGTACCGGTATGAGCACGTTTAAGTTGAGAAGGTACTGACGTAAGACGTCTACTTTGGGACAATCATAACATTCTGACGCAGATGATGCATTTTCTCCACGCTGAGTAGTTCGGTTTGTGGTCATCTATTATGATGGTCAAAAGCAGGTGCATGAATGTTAACATTTGACACAAAAATGAAAACATCAACAAAACCACTGACCACGTATACCCCTCCATGTTTAAAAGCACAACACCGGAAGGCGCAGCTATTTAGAGGTTATTGCCAGTTAATGATGGAACGTCGTTGCCTGTGTACCCAGCGCATTGTTGTATTTACTGGTAAAGTCGTTCTTGTAATTTTACAGCAATTTACTGGTATTACTGTGTGAAAGGGGTTAATGGTTGGCTAATGGCATAACAAGATTCGGTCACACTTTAGTTTTTTCTTTCTGGCTTTTTATTGCGATAGACAGTAGAGAGATGACAGGAAAGAGCTGGGAGGAGAGAGGGGAGCGGGATTGGCAAAAGACCCCGAGACAGTTGTGCTATATGTTGACGCATGACTATTAACTATGACTTTTGCCTCAACAAACTCCTAATTTGCTGCTTATTAATAGTTAGTAATGAAGTGGTTACGTTTATTGGGTAGGATTAAGGGATCTAAAATATGGTAATATATTCTAATATATGCATGCTAATAAGCATCTAGCTAATGGTGAGAATAGGTCTCTAAACTAAAGTGTTACCCAAGATTCCGCAGCTATACTTGTGATGTAAGTTGTGATGTAAAAGGTAGCAGATAGTCAATTTCACCTTTATATATATATATATTGGTTTTGTGAATGCTTGTGTAGACAGTGAATTAGTTTCATGTACAATTAATAGGTTTTTGACTAGATTCAACCAGCTTTTGACCATGCTAATCAGCTAAAACTTTTTTTTTTATTTTGACTTTAAAGCAACATAGAACAGTACAAAAAGAAAGATTTTACAACTGTTGAATAACATCAGTTCCTCCAGTTCTATACATATTTTTGAAATATACAAAATCGCAAATCTGACTTTTTTCTCAGAATTGCGTGATATAATCTCACAGTTGTGTTATAAAGTCAGAACTGTAAGATATTAACTTGCAATTCTGAGAAATAAAGTCAAAATTCTGACTATTACTTTTTTCATAGAATTGTGAGTTTATATCTTGCCATTGTGACTTCATAACACGCAATTGCAAGCTATAAAGTCAGAATTGTGAGATATGAATTCTGAGAACATATCAGTTTTTTCTCCTCAAAATAGGATTTTATAATTCGCAATTGCGAGTTTATATCTCACAAGAAAAAAAAGTCAGAATTGCGAATTTCTAGTGGGCACAGGCAATTTGGTGATCATGCAAAGAGTCAAACCTTTGAACTGTTATCTTTGACATGTGATAGATAACTGATAAAGGCTTCCTAGGTTGCCTTAAAGAAGAAGTTCACTTCCAGAACAAAAATGTACAGATAATGTACTCACCCCCTTGTCATCCAAGATGTTCATGTCTTTTTTTCTTCAGCTGTAAAGAAATTAAGTTTTAACATTTCAGGATTATTCTCCATATAATGGACTGATATGGTGCCCCAATTTTAAACTTCCAAAATGCAGTTTAAATGTGGCTTCAAACAATCCCAACAGAGGAAGAAGGGTCTCTCCCTGAACTCTGTGTGTTCTGGCTCAAGACAGTTATGGTATGTTGAAAAACTCCAATCGTATTTTCTCCCTCAACTTCAAAAATCATTTTAAAATCATTCTACATCGCTGCAGAAGTACATACCCAGTCTTTGTAAAGTGAACATGCAAAAAAGATCAAACACCCTTAACAAAAAAGGTAAAACAGCAATATAGAGACATGAGATGGGGATTTTTTTAAACTGCATTTTGGAAGTTCAAACTCGGGGCACCATAGGAGTCCACTATATGGAAAAAAATCCTGATATGTTTTCTTCAAAAAACATGATTTCTTTACGACTGAAGAAAGAACAACATGAACATCTTGGATTACAAGGGGGTGAGTACATTATCTGTAAATTTTTGTTCTGGAAGTGAAGTTCTCCTCTAAAGCCAGCAATGCTACTGGAAAGGTTTTATCTAAGGCTGTGCACACACTGTACAATTTTGGCCACGATTTGGCCGTATGAGACAAATTTCATAAATCCCAAAAGATTTCTCCAGTCCTAGGCTAAAATCTGTAGTCTTTGATCGTTAGTTTAACATGTTCACGACAGCTGATTAATGACTGCTGCGATCAAATTTTGCCTTTGACGAAATTCTGGCAGTGTCCGAACATTTGGCGCACGGTCCTCCTTTGACGAACGTCAAACTGTCTTCGTTTTTCAAGACAAGCCATGATCAGAATTAATGCTAGAATTCCTGTGATATGTTGCCTTTGCTATGATAAACACCGGTTGCGCCGCTGCTTTTATTTGAGTGCGTGCTGCTCACATCTTCTTAAATACACCAGTATTGCCGCCATTCATAGACTTTTCATGATAGCCAACATTTCAGCCTCGTGTACAATGCAGCTCACAGTCACTGAACATGTATGGGTTGATAATGTAAGACTCCGGACAAGTTTTCTTGCACGCACCCATTTTTAACACGTCTCTTGCAGTCTGACATTAACGACAACTGAGATCCCACAGTGAGACATGATCATTATGTTCGTACAGTCTGACAAGCAACAGTCGTAATGGACTATTATAAATCGTGCAGCGTGTGCCGTTAAGTGTCTCTAAATGCAAAGAGAATTTAGACAGCCAAGATTTAAAAAGTGATTTCGATGCCTTTTTCTATAGACGAAGGACGATTTTTTCAAGCTACCACGATGCTGTATTGGACAGCTTTCTGAATTTGAATGGCTGAGGCTGTGAAGACACTCAGACCAGCTGAAAACAGCAATTGCTGCTTGACCCTTTGATCGTGCCACACTGGGTTGCTCATTGCTCCAAAATCCCATGACTACACAGTAGTTCACTTTCAACATAAACAAACATATCTCAGTGCTCAAAATGTTGCTAGTATGTCGTGCCTGGTTAGGACTCGGTGTAAGACACTAACAGGGTCCCTCTCAAGAGACCTTTCAAATGATTGTTCATATCACTGTGAGTCAGCATTGTAAAGACTGACAATCAGTTGTGCATATTCATGAGAACATTCTTATTGTCTCATAATGACATGAGTGTGTCATGAGTGTTTGAAGTCAGGACGCACATTCAATTAATTAGTCACGTCATTCAATTAGTCTACATTCACTGTCGTTTCTTGCTGAGCCATTTGCGCTGATTGCATTAAGCTCTCCGATAGAGGAAATAAAAGAGTGAGACAGGAAAGAGAGAGCTGAGTCACTCAGTCTGTAGCTATGTATATAAAGCCCCTGAAAAACCGTTTACACTCATCCCCCGAAACCATACCACCCCTGCTGCTTTTCCCATACACATCCGCACAGCCTTTCCCCCTTCCGTGAACAATTAAGCAAGGTCGTTAAGCTGTTCTGTAAGATGGCGTCTGTCTTAAAGGGCAGACGAATCAAGAGAATCAATCTCATTAGAGATTAATTACCCTCAGCACTGGCCTGAACCCCATTTCAAATTTATGGCTCTGCGATTACGCTTTTATTATGACACATCTATTTTCTGACGGCTCCGTCATTCCTCTATGAGTTTTAATGGACAGCGCTTGCAGTCCATTTGGATGGACACTAATGTCCCGAGACAAAGATGACGTTTAATTAGGGCAGCGCTCATGGGTTTAAATATGGGTAGTGTGGTGGTGAAGGGTGAATCATATGTGATTCAAAGATTTTCTTTTTCCTCTGTAAGTGGGCATTAGAAGCTTTGAATGCTTTTGTGGTGCATTTGTTTAGAATGTGACTCAGTTTTGAGAGGTCTGTAATGCATTTAAAGGCTGATGTAGTGAAACTTTTATGAATGTGCTCGTTTTATTAGAGGAGAGATATAGCAGTTGGCCAGGGGCAGCTATAAGAAAGTCTTAAAGCCTTAAGTCTTAAAGAAATAATTCACCCAAACATTTTGTCATTATTTACTCACCCTCATATGTGTGATTATCTTTTGTCTGTGGAACACAGAAGCTTTTCTGAAGAAGCAGTTTTGGTTAGCATTGACTTTCATAGTATACACAAAAACTTTATGATATTTTACAAAATATCTTCATGCTTCTGTTCAACAGAAGGAAGAAAATTAAAAAGATATGGAATGACATGAGGGTAGGTAAATGATTTTAGTTTTTCACTGAACTACCTAAAATGATTAGTTGAGCTGGAGTGGTAAATTATTAGGGTTTCAAGTGTGTAGCACTGAAACCCTGCTGTAATTGTTAAAATGGTCTCGGATCAGCGATCTTCACATAAAATTGATCATGCAGACCAAACCGTAAGTCGTAGAGACTTGAAACTTGGAGGCATGGTAGTACTCACATCGCCTACAACAGGACGCAGGCTTGCCCCTATCAGCCTGACAGGTGCGCTACAGCGATCAAAAGTACGTAATCGCTCATAACTCCTAAACCGTCAGTCGCAGCCTCAAGTGTCTTATGCTGATGGAATCCTTGGCTCACGTCGGACAAAAGACATGCCTCAGATTCGATCGTGAGCCTTGTGAAATTTTGGGGCATTTGGCATTTTTCACAAAAACCTACTTTCGCCAACTTGCCTAGGTTTTTCACCTAATCGGAACCAAACCATTGCAGAAAGATTGTCTGAAGAGTGAATATCAACAATTATCAAGAAAAGTTTTTTGACTCACCATCGCAAATGTACGCTAAAAAGTTTGAAAGGGGCAGAGCCACTTTTAGTAAAATGCCTAGAACTCCTGAACAGAATGAAATATCAATGGCAAACTCAGATGTAAGACACTTATGTAAGTGCTCAATCTGAGGTCACAGGAAAAAATGGATGAGCTTGGCCTTGGCTTGGTGGCGCTATAAGAAGGAAAATCTTAAAAATGGCTATAACTGCGCAACCCTTTATCCTATCAACATGAAAATCAGTGTGCACGGTCTTGGTCAGAAGTGCCACAAGTGTCTACAAGGACATTTGTGTATGTCTAAAAAAAACATTGCTGCCATTGGCTGACGAATTTATAGCACCTGTTATACACAAGGTTAATGGAGATTGTTGAGAGCAAAACTCGGTGGGCCTGTTCGTCTCACTAGTCCTAGGTTTTTTGTTCAATCTGCAAGAAATAAAAACTAAAAACACTGCAGTACAATTCTCTGGACACTCTAGGCCATTAATTATCAAAAAAAAAATGATCTTGACGTTTACCCTTTGGGAAGCTATAAAAGTGTTGTTTCGTAAATGGAACTTGGTTCCAAAATGGTTTAGTAAACTCAAAACTTCACAAAAGCAGCTGAGCACATGCCACAGGTGATTCTAAACATGCATGCAAAGTTTTAAGGGGATTGGACCACAGCTAGTGCTACAACAGTTAAAAAGGAATCAAAAATGCTGTATTTCTATGGTAAATGACCTGGTTTTGCCAAAAATGCTAGGTGGTTACAGGCTTGCTACATAATATCTTTTTTCATATGTGCTTAAATGCTTAAAAGCACTTGAACACCGGTAATCGCTGATTGCAGCTATATTATTCATTATTAGTAGTAGTAATAATGTTAGTATTAGTGGTGTTGTTGTTGTTGTATTGGGCCACTGTACTGATTTATTACTGGCAGGTTTATTGTCGTTTTCAGCTTTTAATTTATTTATTTTTTACTATATTTTATTGTCAATCTGTCTTTTCAGTTTATTTTTTTCGCTCTGTTATTGTTTATTAATTTTTATTTGTTTTATTTTATTTTATTTATTATGTTATTTTATGCTGCCGAAGTCAGTGCCATATGAAACCATCAGCAATTACAATAATTGTTAACACTTTATAGTTCATTAGGTTGCATTTGTAAACATTAGTTAACTACATTAGTTAACATGAACTAAGAATGAACAATACGTCAGCATTTATTAATCTTAGTTCATGTTAATTTCAGCATTTACTAATGCATTATGAAAATCACAAGTTTTATTTATTAACATTAATGTTAATGCACTGTAAACTAACATGAACAATGAACGACTGTATTTTTATTACCTTACATTAACAAAGATGAATAAATAGAGTTAAAAAATGTATTGTTCATAGTTCATGTTAGTTAAAACATTAACTAATGTTAACAAAGGACACCTCATTGTAAGTATTACAAAAAACAATTACAATCTTAGTTAATGTAAACATTTACCAATACGTTAACAAAATCTAATAATAGCTGTAATATATATTGCTCATTGTTATTGTAACTAATGTTAACAAATGAGAGCTAACTGTAGTGTGACTCAATAATGTGTTAGTTTTAGAGTCATGAAAACATATTTCATTTTTTCCTAGTTTTTATTTTAGTGAATAAAATTGAATAAATGTAGCTTTCATTAATCATGATGACACTAATTATGTATTTACTGAGAATGTTCACATATTTGTTTTTCAAGGAACTGTTACATTTATTTGCTGTATAACTTTGCAAAACTTTCTTCAGCCACTTTTATCATCTTTGACTTTTATCCCTTTCACCACTCCCCTCCCCCCTCACCTCACTTCAGACACGCTCATATACACAAACAGCAAAACCTTGTAGCAGAGAATGAAAGGTTCTGAAATAAGCTACTCACAACAAATGCACCACACATTCGAGGTTATATTTCATCGCCATCCCCTGCGCCTCTCCGAGAAGAGAGCCAAACACTGGATCAATACCTCGTTGCCGCAGTATGTCACCGTCTGTCCCCCCTCTCCCTCTCCAGTTGTAATCCGGACTAGTTGCGTGGATCCAGTCTATTAGTTGAAAGCATCATAAAATCACAAGAGGCAGTGCGAGAGATGACATGAGAAGAACAGAAGCAGACAGAAAGAGAGGAAGGGAGAAAGAGAGAGAGAACAAACAAAGGAGTCAGGAAGTGTCTGAAATTAGAAAGGCGACACGCTCGCATGGTGGACCTGCAGGGCCGCGCAAACAGGAAGTGAAATTGTTCTGGAGTGTTACAGTTCTGCGTCCCCCTACCAGCTCAACACCTAATCCCTCCATATCATTTCCTTTGAGGCACTATATTTCTTCTCGTTCCATCCACTCGTCTCTATACCTCTTGAGAGAGGACTGTGAAGAGGCTTAGAGCTCTGCTTCATTTCATACCCCATCAGTGCTGTTTGCCTGCAACCTGCTTGACTCTGGATATTCATCTGGGGCCGATAAATTGTGATATACGGCTTTGTACCAATCATGAAATCTGCTTAATAACTTTTTCCTGAGTGTTGAATTAAATGTAGATTGCATTTTGTTGTTTATGCACTGCTCCTCTTAAAAAAAAATCTAATTAGGTCATAAAATGTGGTACTTGAGCTGTCTTGGGTTACAAATACCTGAACAAATTGAAGAAAGTGCATACTGCGAAATTCGGTGCTTGTGCCATCGTTGTACCAGACTTTTTCACTAAACCATCCATTAAAACAATCAACCAATCATCTCAGTGACACTAAAAATATTCATTCGAGAACATTGGGAGTGGGAAAATGCACTATGGCCTAATCAAATGAAAGAGCAAAAAGCCATCTGCAGAACTAACTGCTCTTTTAAAACAAGATCGGAAATCTAATTCATAGCACACACACACACACACAGAAATCCCTTTAGTTTCCTGAGCGTTATAGCCCTCCTCCCACTCAACCCTGCCTCGATTTCCGTCCCTCGCGGGTTCTCATTTCATTAGGCTCAGTGTGGAAAAGCCATGAGTATGTAAATAAAGGCTGTCTCATAATGACTTTATCACTTGGTGGCAGCCATTTTGGTGATTTATCACCATGGTGACTGGGACTAAGGAAATGGCAGGAGCGATAGAGACAGACTCAGGCAAGGAAGGACACGCGCTAGTGTCTCATTATGAAGTTCAAGTTCTTGAGGGTCAGTGGCGATGAGCTGCAGCTGAAGTTGTAAATGCTATACTTCTGTACTCAGACAAACTTTTCACAGCTGAAAGGTATGATGATGATGATGTGTGGGTGTTTCTTCAACTATGGACAGTTTTGGCCCGTCGGACTTTTTGAAAATAAACTCTTAAATCATACTTTTCACTTTCAGACTCGCCCAGCAGTGGACATACATACCAGATATGGAATCATTTTCACCTTCTCAAATAGTGTGTTGCTTAAAAGCATTCTGTTACGGAAATAAAATAATTGTAATAAAATGTAGAGACTGATTTCATAGCCTACATTGTATGTATTCTAAATACATGCAATTAAATAACATGATCATATTTAAAAAATAAAATCATTTGCACAATTTGGGAAAACCACACATGTAAAAGTATGTAAAAAATATATATGTAATGAAATTTAAATTCTGTTATTTAAAAAAAAAAAGTTAGAATAGAATAGAATGTTATTAAAACCTTAAACTTAAAAACATTGAATGACAATGAGAAATGTTACCAACTAACTCAAATGACATACTAAAATGACTAAAACTAAAACTGAAAAAATAAATAAGTAAAAAACAAAGCTAAAGAGATATATAAAAAAAACTACAAAATGACAAACACATACACAAAAACATGAACTAAAATTAAAACGAAAACGGAACATATGTGACCCAGGACCACAAAACCAGTCATAAGGGTCCATTTTTCGAAATTGAGCTTTATAGATCTGAATAAATAAGCTTTCCAATGACAATATTTGGCAGAGATACAACTATTTGAATATATGGGATCTGAGGCTGCAAAAAATCGAAATATTGAGAAAATCACCTTTAAAGTTGTCCAAATGAAGCTCTTACTAATGCATATTACTAATCAAAAATTAAGTTTTGATATATTTACAGTAGGAA
>JAHKKF010497499.1:0-15127 GCA_019740295.1 Labeo calbasu | reverse complement strand
ACTGATAAATCAGTGTATTAGTGTATTTCTCAAAGATCATGTGACACTCAAGACTGGACTAATGACTGCTGAAAATTCAGCTTTGCATCACAGGAATAAATTATATTTTAAAGTATATTAAAATAGGAAACCAATACTAGAAATTGCAATTCTATTTGCAGTCCTATTATTATTATTATTATTATTTTATTTATTTATTTATTTATTTATTTTTTGATCAAATAAAGCCTTACAGCCTTTATCCCAAACTTTTGAATGGCTGTGTGTGTGTGTGTATGGATTTATGATGCCGATGACGGTTAAAACGAGTTATCACAGTCTGTAAAAATAATAGAAAAATTATTTAGTGTTGAGACCTGGATGAGCTAAGAGACAGGCTTCAAATGAAACTAGAAGAGAAGGTAACATGAGGCAAGAGTTGCCTGATGATCAGCAAACAGGAGCAGAGAGCAAACGGGGGCATAGTTATATTTATGTTCTCTGCAGATGTTTTCATATCAAAGCACATTACAACAAAGTGCATATACAGTCTGACAGATAAATCAGCAGGCGGCAGCTTTGTTAGGTTCATAGATGGAGTCACAGGAGTCCTACTTTAAATGCAGTTGTAATAATAATACAATTCCAGTGCTATGAAAAATTGAGGTGTTGAAAAGAAAATATCTGACCACTCAAACCAAGCTGTTGAGCCTTATCTTCTCAGTTTGGTTTTATTCGAGAAGTCAATCCACTAAAGCGGTATGACGCATAGAAGTTTCAAAAGTTTGGGAAACAGTATTTTAGACACATAGAACAAGAAAGTGAAGAGGTCATGGCCCCATAAAGCCCAGTGTGAGGGTTATTCACAGTATCCTCTGTTTTCTCTTACTGATAGTCTAGACTTAGCACACACACAACTATAACAAGCGTCCCGTGAGCGTCTCCTCGCACGTGTAACAACCACCGCTTAGAAGACTCATTTGATCAGTTGTGTTTTTGTTCCTGCTACAGATGTGAATTATTAATGGTATTATAGAGTGGAACTGTGCTGAATTTGCCTGATTTTTTTTATAGCCTCGGCTAAGGCTGTGCTCCAGTTTTCACCTTTTTTCCCCTAAGCCAGGAAAAACACCACAGAGATACACAGATAGCATTTTTGATTTAGAGACGTCTATCTCTTCTCTGCGTCTTTTCCATTTTCTTCTCACCCCCCCAACTCCCTTCAACTCGCTTGTATATTGAAATCTGTTTTGGCACAAAGACATTTCAATATCTCTCTCACTCTTTTCCAAGCTCTGGCTGTAACTCAAGGGCCCTGAGCTTGCATGTCTCAGGGAGGCTTTTTTGACAGCACATAGACATGCCTCGGCCTCTGGAGGGTTTGCTTTTTTTATCTCTGAAAAGTCAGTCATGCTCCAAGGCCCTGCCGTGGACTATATTGATAAACACATTTGTCAGTCATTGAAACTTTGAGTTTAAGTTCAGTCCTGGAGAGGTTATTCAAGTTACTTAAGTGTTTTGTTCTAACGGGGATAAAAAAAAAAATCTTGCATTATTCAGCTACTGCTCACATGAATGCATTTAATTCAAGGATACCACAGAATTGTGAGAGTATGAGAGAAGTCCACTTCCAGAGCAAAAATGTACAGAGAATGTACTCACCCCTTTGTCGTCCAAGATTTCTTTCTTCAGTTGTAAAGAAATTATGTTTTTTGAGGAAAAAATTTCAGCATTTTTCTCCATATAGTGGACTTCTGTGGTGCCTGCAAGTTTGAACATCCAAACTGCAGTTTCAATGCTGCTTCAGAGGGCTCTAAATGATCCCATTTGAGGAAGAAGTGTCTTATCTAGCAAAACGATCGGTTATTTTCTAAAAAAAAAAAAACAAAAAAAATAGACAATTTATATACTTTTTAACCCCGTCTTGTCTAGCTCTGCGCGAACTCTGTGTATTCCATTCATGACAATTAGGGTTGGTCAAAAAACGTCTTGGTTACATCTGTAACCCTCATTCCCTGAAGGAGGGAACGGAGATCCTCCCAAGTAGGACCCCAAATATGTCAGTTATGACGTAACGTCATAGAGTACAACTCAAGGGGAGCTCCCATCTCATTTTCTCCTCCAACTTCAAAATTGCCCTACATCACTTTTTTTTACATTTTTTTGTAAAGGGTATTTGACCCTCCTTGCGCGTTTACTTTGTAAACACTGGGTCGGTACTTCTGCAGTGATGTAGGACGATTTTGAAGTTGGAGGAGAAAGTGAGATGGGAGTTTTTCGACCTACCATAACTGTATTGAACCGGATTACACAGAGTTCATGCAGAGCTAGACGAGACAAGCATTTGATACGGTGGCTGAGAGAACTCAACGCGCTGCAACTTAAGAAAACACATGCAAATAGAAAAAAACGACAACAAATTAAGAAATCAGTTTGACAACACAGGCGCTGCAAATCCTCGCAATGCGAACACAAATATGGAAACGCACTGCAAATTCTCACAACACAACCAAACACACAAACGCGTTGCAAATAGCACGGACCACATCAGAAATGTTTCAGGGGGGACCTCAAAAAATGATGAACCCAGCTGGGACCTGAATTTTAACCTGATTTTAACCATTAATGAAGCATTGCAGAATGTTTTCGTGAACTTTGAACGTTATATTTATTTGCATATATGTATTTATTTATATATTTATTTGCAATTAAGTTAATAACGTTTCACAGTTAAGTGTGCAATTCGTCAGATTAGTCTAATAGACCAATGAATCGTATGATCAGGATGTTAAAATAAACAAAAAACTCACCTTTTAGTTCACCGACAACACCTCTATTCTGACCAAAAACCACTGAACAATCAGGTCCCAGCTGGGTTCGTCACTTTTTGAGGTCCCCCTGAAACATTTCCGTTGTGGTCCGTGCTATTTGCAGTGCGTTTGTGTGTTTGCAGCGCGTTTGTGTGTTTGGTTGTGTTGTGAGAATTTGCAGCGCGTTTCCGTATTTGTGTTTGCTTTGCAAGGATTTGCAGCGCCTGTGTTGTCAAACTGATGAAGATGTTTTCTTACCTTTTTCAAGTAACTAGTAAAGTAAGGCATTACTTTTTAATTTACAAGAAAATATCTGAGTTACTTTTTTTCCTATTTATTGATTGAAAGCTCTCCTGTTTCCATGTTTAGAGAAACCAGGAGTAAGATGTTGCTTTAGTTCTAGAATAAATGTAAACATGCGTTAATACATCTCACTCACACAAAAAAAAAATCCCGTTTTTAACCAATGTGTTTGCTGCTGACCTTCGATGATCAAATTCTACCATATTAATAAGCAAAAATTACTCAAGATAAACTAACATTTGTTATTCTTTATTTATTGTTGAAGAATGTTGAACTTTTCCTTCAGCCTGAGGCTTTTGGTAGGAATCGATTCTGAGATCTTCCGAATGCGTCGCCATTCTTTTTGGAATCGATTCTGAGCTCTAATCTAGTTTTTATCCGCACTCAAATGCTCATGAAGAAGAGTGCTGAAGAGAAATTGTGCGTTCGGCTGAGTCATGTAATTTCACCTCGGCTCAGAATGCTTTTATGACGCGAGATTTTTGTAAACACAGCCTACTGTGAACACCCTTGTAATTCGCTTCAAGCTTTTCAGGCATGATTATTTTAGGTTCAAATTTGTGTAAGGATTTGAAAACAAACAGAGCACGGTTGTTTCTAAAGCAAGCAGTGCCATCTGCTGTTCAAACAAAGCTCAGAATCGATTTGGGAAAGAATCGCGATGTGTTCGGAAAATCTCGAATCGATGCTGAATCATTTCTCGATTCGCGTTGCAACGATTTATCGTCCCATCACTAGCTTTTGGTGTGAAAGGGCTTTACATTTGCAAGCCCTGCCTAGATTTAGAAAGTAACGCAAACATAATGTAACATTACTTTCCATAAAAAGTAACAAAGTAATGTAATTAGTTACTTTTTTTAGGGAGTAACGTAAAATTGTAATGCATTACTTTTAAAAGTAACTTTCCCCAACACTGTTAAAAGGTATATACTGTAACCTGTCCATTTTTTTTTTTTAACCAATCGTTTCGCTAGATAAGACCCTTATTTCTCAGCTGGGATTGTTTCAGAGCCCTTTGAAGCTGCATTTAAACTGCATTTTGGAAGTTCGAACTCACGGGCACCATCAAAGTCCACTATACGGAGAAAAATCCGGAAATGTTTAGCTTTTTTACGACTGAAGAAAGAAAGACATGAACATCTTGGATGACAAGCAGGGTGAGTAAATTATCTGTAAATTTTTAATAACTTGTTAAAAGATTAATTACATTGCTATGTTTATTCATAAACAGTTACTAAGAGAGTAAAAAAGACCCAAAGGTGTCATCTTGTAGCAGCCAAGCTGACAGCTGTTTTCATCTTCAAAGATGGCACCTTTGGCATCAGACATCCCATAATGAACCGGTCTCCATGGAAATGTCAGCATCGAAGAGGCCTACGGGTCTTGTGAAGATCGTCCTGCTTTTTTACACCTTTCTGGTCACGTCCTAACTGCGCATTTGCCTCAGACTCTGTCGTTCTGTGTTGTTCACTTTCACATTCGTACTCCAGCTGTGACACACTCTTTCTTTTTAGCCTTTGTTTTTCCTCTCACATTGTAGATTCCAATTTTCTTTTGTGTCCTTTCACCTTACATTGTTTCACGCTCTCTCTCCACTCTCACTTTTCTTTTGTCATTTTTTTCTTTTTCTTTTTATGCCACTTTCCAATAGGCTAAATAATATGCCCTTTATATAATATGCTTTTTGTAATAATATGCTTGCCTCCTACCTCCTTCATCCCTGTTTATCACCAAGCATAAAAATGGCAGCCTTCAATGGGTGCGTGTGTTTCCATATGTATTTGAACACTGATTATGCTCCAAGAGGGTCAGTGCACTCATAAGGACTTTTTGAAGACCTTTTGAGTGATAGGTTAAATAAAAGTTTCAAGTGTTACTCAATAGTATGAAACACTTGTGATGAGTGTGTTAATTATATTTCTCATCTTGCAGATCTGCGGTAGATCTTTAGGACCACCTGCAGATGTTAAGAACCGCTGAGGACAGACATGATATGTTTTGCATAGTAACCCGCTGTTTGTATGTTTAGACGTCTGGAGTTTTTGATTAGGGATACAGCACAAAACCATCCCTCTCCTGAAGCGGCCGCAGCAGTAATGATGGATCATTGTGGCTGGACTATAAACTCTATCTGTTCATAAAACATTTTGTGTAATGGGGTGATTGTGCAGGCTGTAAATCTGCTTAATTGGGAATGGTAAGGGTTGTTTAATTCTTCATGGTGTTTGCTCATGGGTGTGTCTTATGTTTGCACCACATGCGTGTGTGTTGTAACAGTTATATCTGCTGGTGGGCTATTAATCATAAATCCATCATGGCTAACCATAGTACGGTCAACATTTAACACTGAAAGAAACATGGCTTCATTAAATAACATGGCAGTGATAATTTATAACTGGAGTGCTTGAAATGTGAATGAGAGGGAGAAAAATAGCAGAGGTATTCATGATAAAAAAAAAAAAAAAAAGAAAATATCTTAGAATCTCTATAGCGAGGTCATACAGTTTGCAGATTCGCTCTCACAGGTCTTTGCTTTTGTTGTGCCTAAAGAGGTCTATAACACCTGTATAGAGCTGTCTGTTAGCATTCCCATTTATCTTAAGGAAGTGTGCAATTTGAAATCTGTCAGTTTTTTTTGAGCCCATCATCTAAACTTTAAATGTCATGTGACTAATCACTTTGAAACTACAGGAAACGACATCATAATGACAATAGCCCCTTTCACACATACAGTTTTTACTGCTGAATTACTGGTAAATTAGCGTTAAGGGATCATGTGTGAACAGGACCTTTCCTTTTAACAATACCTGTGAATTGCCGGAACGAATTTGTAACATTACCAGTAAATTACCAGTAATGTTCACTGTGTGAATGCAGAACGAGAGTACCGGTATGAGCACGTTTAAGTTGAGAAGGTACTGACGTAAGACGTCTACTTTGGGACAATCATAACATTCTGACGCAGATGATGCATTTTCTCCACGCTGAGTAGTTCGGTTTGTGGTCATCTATTATGATGGTCAAAAGCAGGTGCATGAATGTTAACATTTGACACAAAAATGAAAACATCAACAAAACCACTGACCACGTATACCCCTCCATGTTTAAAAGCACAACACCGGAAGGCGCAGCTATTTAGAGGTTATTGCCAGTTAATGATGGAACGTCGTTGCCTGTGTACCCAGCGCATTGTTGTATTTACTGGTAAAGTCGTTCTTGTAATTTTACAGCAATTTACTGGTATTACTGTGTGAAAGGGGTTAATGGTTGGCTAATGGCATAACAAGATTCGGTCACACTTTAGTTTTTTCTTTCTGGCTTTTTATTGCGATAGACAGTAGAGAGATGACAGGAAAGAGCTGGGAGGAGAGAGGGGAGCGGGATTGGCAAAAGACCCCGAGACAGTTGTGCTATATGTTGACGCATGACTATTAACTATGACTTTTGCCTCAACAAACTCCTAATTTGCTGCTTATTAATAGTTAGTAATGAAGTGGTTACGTTTATTGGGTAGGATTAAGGGATCTAAAATATGGTAATATATTCTAATATATGCATGCTAATAAGCATCTAGCTAATGGTGAGAATAGGTCTCTAAACTAAAGTGTTACCCAAGATTCCGCAGCTATACTTGTGATGTAAGTTGTGATGTAAAAGGTAGCAGATAGTCAATTTCACCTTTATATATATATATATTGGTTTTGTGAATGCTTGTGTAGACAGTGAATTAGTTTCATGTACAATTAATAGGTTTTTGACTAGATTCAACCAGCTTTTGACCATGCTAATCAGCTAAAACTTTTTTTTTTATTTTGACTTTAAAGCAACATAGAACAGTACAAAAAGAAAGATTTTACAACTGTTGAATAACATCAGTTCCTCCAGTTCTATACATATTTTTGAAATATACAAAATCGCAAATCTGACTTTTTTCTCAGAATTGCGTGATATAATCTCACAGTTGTGTTATAAAGTCAGAACTGTAAGATATTAACTTGCAATTCTGAGAAATAAAGTCAAAATTCTGACTATTACTTTTTTCATAGAATTGTGAGTTTATATCTTGCCATTGTGACTTCATAACACGCAATTGCAAGCTATAAAGTCAGAATTGTGAGATATGAATTCTGAGAACATATCAGTTTTTTCTCCTCAAAATAGGATTTTATAATTCGCAATTGCGAGTTTATATCTCACAAGAAAAAAAAGTCAGAATTGCGAATTTCTAGTGGGCACAGGCAATTTGGTGATCATGCAAAGAGTCAAACCTTTGAACTGTTATCTTTGACATGTGATAGATAACTGATAAAGGCTTCCTAGGTTGCCTTAAAGAAGAAGTTCACTTCCAGAACAAAAATGTACAGATAATGTACTCACCCCCTTGTCATCCAAGATGTTCATGTCTTTTTTTCTTCAGCTGTAAAGAAATTAAGTTTTAACATTTCAGGATTATTCTCCATATAATGGACTGATATGGTGCCCCAATTTTAAACTTCCAAAATGCAGTTTAAATGTGGCTTCAAACAATCCCAACAGAGGAAGAAGGGTCTCTCCCTGAACTCTGTGTGTTCTGGCTCAAGACAGTTATGGTATGTTGAAAAACTCCAATCGTATTTTCTCCCTCAACTTCAAAAATCATTTTAAAATCATTCTACATCGCTGCAGAAGTACATACCCAGTCTTTGTAAAGTGAACATGCAAAAAAGATCAAACACCCTTAACAAAAAAGGTAAAACAGCAATATAGAGACATGAGATGGGGATTTTTTTAAACTGCATTTTGGAAGTTCAAACTCGGGGCACCATAGGAGTCCACTATATGGAAAAAAATCCTGATATGTTTTCTTCAAAAAACATGATTTCTTTACGACTGAAGAAAGAACAACATGAACATCTTGGATTACAAGGGGGTGAGTACATTATCTGTAAATTTTTGTTCTGGAAGTGAAGTTCTCCTCTAAAGCCAGCAATGCTACTGGAAAGGTTTTATCTAAGGCTGTGCACACACTGTACAATTTTGGCCACGATTTGGCCGTATGAGACAAATTTCATAAATCCCAAAAGATTTCTCCAGTCCTAGGCTAAAATCTGTAGTCTTTGATCGTTAGTTTAACATGTTCACGACAGCTGATTAATGACTGCTGCGATCAAATTTTGCCTTTGACGAAATTCTGGCAGTGTCCGAACATTTGGCGCACGGTCCTCCTTTGACGAACGTCAAACTGTCTTCGTTTTTCAAGACAAGCCATGATCAGAATTAATGCTAGAATTCCTGTGATATGTTGCCTTTGCTATGATAAACACCGGTTGCGCCGCTGCTTTTATTTGAGTGCGTGCTGCTCACATCTTCTTAAATACACCAGTATTGCCGCCATTCATAGACTTTTCATGATAGCCAACATTTCAGCCTCGTGTACAATGCAGCTCACAGTCACTGAACATGTATGGGTTGATAATGTAAGACTCCGGACAAGTTTTCTTGCACGCACCCATTTTTAACACGTCTCTTGCAGTCTGACATTAACGACAACTGAGATCCCACAGTGAGACATGATCATTATGTTCGTACAGTCTGACAAGCAACAGTCGTAATGGACTATTATAAATCGTGCAGCGTGTGCCGTTAAGTGTCTCTAAATGCAAAGAGAATTTAGACAGCCAAGATTTAAAAAGTGATTTCGATGCCTTTTTCTATAGACGAAGGACGATTTTTTCAAGCTACCACGATGCTGTATTGGACAGCTTTCTGAATTTGAATGGCTGAGGCTGTGAAGACACTCAGACCAGCTGAAAACAGCAATTGCTGCTTGACCCTTTGATCGTGCCACACTGGGTTGCTCATTGCTCCAAAATCCCATGACTACACAGTAGTTCACTTTCAACATAAACAAACATATCTCAGTGCTCAAAATGTTGCTAGTATGTCGTGCCTGGTTAGGACTCGGTGTAAGACACTAACAGGGTCCCTCTCAAGAGACCTTTCAAATGATTGTTCATATCACTGTGAGTCAGCATTGTAAAGACTGACAATCAGTTGTGCATATTCATGAGAACATTCTTATTGTCTCATAATGACATGAGTGTGTCATGAGTGTTTGAAGTCAGGACGCACATTCAATTAATTAGTCACGTCATTCAATTAGTCTACATTCACTGTCGTTTCTTGCTGAGCCATTTGCGCTGATTGCATTAAGCTCTCCGATAGAGGAAATAAAAGAGTGAGACAGGAAAGAGAGAGCTGAGTCACTCAGTCTGTAGCTATGTATATAAAGCCCCTGAAAAACCGTTTACACTCATCCCCCGAAACCATACCACCCCTGCTGCTTTTCCCATACACATCCGCACAGCCTTTCCCCCTTCCGTGAACAATTAAGCAAGGTCGTTAAGCTGTTCTGTAAGATGGCGTCTGTCTTAAAGGGCAGACGAATCAAGAGAATCAATCTCATTAGAGATTAATTACCCTCAGCACTGGCCTGAACCCCATTTCAAATTTATGGCTCTGCGATTACGCTTTTATTATGACACATCTATTTTCTGACGGCTCCGTCATTCCTCTATGAGTTTTAATGGACAGCGCTTGCAGTCCATTTGGATGGACACTAATGTCCCGAGACAAAGATGACGTTTAATTAGGGCAGCGCTCATGGGTTTAAATATGGGTAGTGTGGTGGTGAAGGGTGAATCATATGTGATTCAAAGATTTTCTTTTTCCTCTGTAAGTGGGCATTAGAAGCTTTGAATGCTTTTGTGGTGCATTTGTTTAGAATGTGACTCAGTTTTGAGAGGTCTGTAATGCATTTAAAGGCTGATGTAGTGAAACTTTTATGAATGTGCTCGTTTTATTAGAGGAGAGATATAGCAGTTGGCCAGGGGCAGCTATAAGAAAGTCTTAAAGCCTTAAGTCTTAAAGAAATAATTCACCCAAACATTTTGTCATTATTTACTCACCCTCATATGTGTGATTATCTTTTGTCTGTGGAACACAGAAGCTTTTCTGAAGAAGCAGTTTTGGTTAGCATTGACTTTCATAGTATACACAAAAACTTTATGATATTTTACAAAATATCTTCATGCTTCTGTTCAACAGAAGGAAGAAAATTAAAAAGATATGGAATGACATGAGGGTAGGTAAATGATTTTAGTTTTTCACTGAACTACCTAAAATGATTAGTTGAGCTGGAGTGGTAAATTATTAGGGTTTCAAGTGTGTAGCACTGAAACCCTGCTGTAATTGTTAAAATGGTCTCGGATCAGCGATCTTCACATAAAATTGATCATGCAGACCAAACCGTAAGTCGTAGAGACTTGAAACTTGGAGGCATGGTAGTACTCACATCGCCTACAACAGGACGCAGGCTTGCCCCTATCAGCCTGACAGGTGCGCTACAGCGATCAAAAGTACGTAATCGCTCATAACTCCTAAACCGTCAGTCGCAGCCTCAAGTGTCTTATGCTGATGGAATCCTTGGCTCACGTCGGACAAAAGACATGCCTCAGATTCGATCGTGAGCCTTGTGAAATTTTGGGGCATTTGGCATTTTTCACAAAAACCTACTTTCGCCAACTTGCCTAGGTTTTTCACCTAATCGGAACCAAACCATTGCAGAAAGATTGTCTGAAGAGTGAATATCAACAATTATCAAGAAAAGTTTTTTGACTCACCATCGCAAATGTACGCTAAAAAGTTTGAAAGGGGCAGAGCCACTTTTAGTAAAATGCCTAGAACTCCTGAACAGAATGAAATATCAACGGCAAATTCAGATGTAAGACACTTATGTAAGTGCTCAATCTGAGGTCACAGGAAAAAATGGATGAGCTTGGCCTTGGCTTGGTGGCGCTATAAGAAGGAAAATCATAAAAATGGCTATAACTGCGCAACCCTTTATCCTATCAACATGAAAATCAGTGTGCACGGTCTTGGTCCGAAGTGCCACAAGCGTCTACAAGGACATTTGTGTATCTCTAAAAAAAAAACATGGCTGCCATTGGCTGACGAATTTAGAGCACCTGTTATACACAAGGTTAATGGAGATTGTTGAGAACGAAACTCGGTGGGCCTGTTCGTCTCACAGCCCCAAAGGTCTGAGAGAAATTTGAAAGAAATTGGCCACTAGGGGGATGATATCGCATCAAGGGCGTAAACAATTGTACGTCACACGTTTTTTCACACATACGCACGATATTTATATCATACGTTAGAACTCCTCAACTTTGGACAACTTTGCCTCTAGAACCACTGCTGTCAATCAAATTGTTTGTTAAATGATTGAGAAGATGTAAAAAAAACTACTTTTGCAAACTAGTCCTAGGTTTTTTGTTCAATCTGCAAGAAATAAAAAATAAAAACACTGCAGTACAATTCTCTGGACACTCTAGGCCATTAATTATCAAAAAAAATGACGTTGACGTTTACCCTTTGGGAAGCTATAAAAGTGTTGTTTGGTAAATGGAACTAGGTTCCAAAATGGTTTAGTAAACTCAAAACTTCACGAAAGCAGCTGAGCACATGCCACAGGTGATTCTAAACATGCATGCAAAGTTTTAAGGGGATTGGACCACAGCTAGCGCTACAACAGTTAAAAAGGAATCAAAAGTGCTGTATTTCTATGGTAAATGACCTGGTTTTGCCTGCTTTTTTAAAATAATTGATTTAGGTGGTTACAGGCTTGCTACATAATATCTTTTTTCATATGTGCTTAAATGCTTAAAAGCACTTGAACCCCGGTAATCGCTGATTGCAGCTATATTATTCATTATTAGTAGTAGTAATAATGTTAGTATTAGTGGTGTTGTTGTTGTATTGGGCCACTGTACTGATTTGTTATTGGCAGGTTTATTGTCGTTTTCAGCTTTTAATTTATTTATTTTTTATTATATTTCATTGTCAATCTGTCTTTTCAGTTTATTTTTTTCGCTCTATTATTGTTTATTTAATTTTTATTTATTTTATTTTATTTTATTTATTATGTTATTTTATGCTGCCGAAGTCAGTGCCATATGAAACCATCAGCAATTACAATAATTGTTAACACTTTATGGTTCATTAGGTTGCATTTGTAAACATTAGTTAACTACATTAGTTAACATGAACTAAGAATGAACAATACGTCCGCATTTATTAATCTTAGTTCATGTTAATTTCAGCATTTACTAATGCATTATGAAAATCACAAGTTTTATTTATTAACATTAGTTAATGCACTGTAAACTAACATGAACAATGAACGACTGTATTTTTATTACCTTACATTAACAAAGATGAATAAATAGAGTTATAAATGTATTGTTCATAGTTCATGTTAGTTAAAACATTAACTAATGTTAACAAAGGACACCTCATTATAAGTATTACAAAGAAAACTAAAGAACTGAATAATCTTAGTTAATGTAAACATTTACCAATACGTTAACAAAATCTAATAATAGCTGTAATATATATTGCTCATTGTTATTGTAACTAATGTCAACAAATAAGAGCTAACTGTAGTGTGACTCAATAATGTGTTAGTTTTAGAGTCATGAAAACATATTTCATTTTTTCCTAGTTTTTATTTTAGTGAATAAAATTGAATAAATGTAGCTTTCATTAATCATGATGACACTAATTATGTATTTACTGAGAATGTTCACATATTTGTTTTTCAAGGAACTGTTACATTTATTTGCTGTATAACTTTGCAAAACTTTCTTCAGCCACTTTTATCATCTTTGACTTTTATCCCTTTCACCACTCCCCTCCCCCCTCACCTCACTTCAGACACGCTCATATACACAAACAGCAAAACCTTGTAGCAGAGAATGAAAGGTTCTGAAATAAGCTACTCACAACAAATGCACCACACATTCGAGGTTATATTTCATCGCCATCCCCTGCGCCTCTCCGAGAAGAGAGCCAAACACTGGATCAATACCTCGTTGCCGCAGTATGTCACCGTCTGTCCCCCCTCTCCCTCTCCAGTTGTAATCCGGACTAGTTGCGTGGATCCAGTCTATTAGTTGAAAGCATCATAAAATCACAAGAGGCAGTGCGAGAGATGACATGAGAAGAACAGAAGCAGACAGAAAGAGAGGAAGGGAGAAAGAGAGAGAGAACAAACAAAGGAGTCAGGAAGTGTCTGAAATTAGAAAGGCGACACGCTCGCATGGTGGACCTGCAGGGCCGCGCAAACAGGAAGTGAAATTGTTCTGGAGTGTTACAGTTCTGCGTCCCCCTACCAGCTCAACACCTAATCCCTCCATATCATTTCCTTTGAGGCACTATATTTCTTCTCGTTCCATCCACTCGTCTCTATACCTCTTGAGAGAGGACTGTGAAGAGGCTTAGAGCTCTGCTTCATTTCATACCCCATCAGTGCTGTTTGCCTGCAACCTGCTTGACTCTGGATATTCATCTGGGGCCGATAAATTGTGATATACGGCTTTGTACCAATCATGAAATCTGCTTAATAACTTTTTCCTGAGTGTTGAATTAAATGTAGATTGCATTTTGTTGTTTATGCACTGCTCCTCTTAAAAAAAAATCTAATTAGGTCATAAAATGTGGTACTTGAGCTGTCTTGGGTTACAAATACCTGAACAAATTGAAGAAAGTGCATACTGCGAAATTCGGTGCTTGTGCCATCGTTGTACCAGACTTTTTCACTAAACCATCCATTAAAACAATCAACCAATCATCTCAGTGACACTAAAAATATTCATTCGAGAACATTGGGAGTGGGAAAATGCACTATGGCCTAATCAAATGAAAGAGCAAAAAGCCATCTGCAGAACTAACTGCTCTTTTAAAACAAGATCGGAAATCTAATTCATAGCACACACACACACACACAGAAATCCCTTTAGTTTCCTGAGCGTTATAGCCCTCCTCCCACTCAACCCTGCCTCGATTTCCGTCCCTCGCGGGTTCTCATTTCATTAGGCTCAGTGTGGAAAAGCCATGAGTATGTAAATAAAGGCTGTCTCATAATGACTTTATCACTTGGTGGCAGCCATTTTGGTGATTTATCACCATGGTGACTGGGACTAAGGAAATGGCAGGAGCGATAGAGACAGACTCAGGCAAGGAAGGACACGCGCTAGTGTCTCATTATGAAGTTCAAGTTCTTGAGGGTCAGTGGCGATGAGCTGCAGCTGAAGTTGTAAATGCTATACTTCTGTACTCAGACAAACTTTTCACAGCTGAAAGGTATGATGATGATGATGTGTGGGTGTTTCTTCAACTATGGACAGTTTTGGCCCGTCGGACTTTTTGAAAATAAACTCTTAAATCATACTTTTCACTTTCAGACTCGCCCAGCAGTGGACATACATACCAGATATGGAATCATTTTCACCTTCTCAAATAGTGTGTTGCTTAAAAGCATTCTGTTACGGAAATAAAATAATTGTAATAAAATGTAGAGACTGATTTCATAGCCTACATTGTATGTATTCTAAATACATGCAATTAAATAACATGATCATATTTAAAAAATAAAATCATTTGCACAATTTGGGAAAACCACACATGTAAAAGTATGTAAAAAATATATATGTAATGAAATTTAAATTCTGTTATTTAAAAAAAAAAAGTTAGAATAGAATAGAATGTTATTAAAACCTTAAACTTAAAAACATTGAATGACAATGAGAAATGTTACCAACTAACTCAAATGACATACTAAAATGACTAAAACTAAAACTGAAAAAATAAATAAGTAAAAAACAAAGCTAAAGAGATATATAAAAAAAACTACAAAATGACAAACACATACACAAAAACATGAACTAAAATTAAAACGAAAACGGAACATATGTGACCCAGGACCACAAAACCAGTCATAAGGGTCCATTTTTCGAAATTGAGCTTTATAGATCTGAATAAATAAGCTTTCCAATGACAATATTTGGCAGAGATACAACTATTTGAATATATGGGATCTGAGGCTGCAAAAAATCGAAATATTGAGAAAATCACCTTTAAAGTTGTCCAAATGAAGCTCTTACTAATGCATATTACTAATCAAAAATTAAGTTTTGATATATTTACAGTAGGAA
>JAHKKF010497493.1:0-26714 GCA_019740295.1 Labeo calbasu | reverse complement strand
TTTTTTTTTTTGCTTGTCTACATGCTAGTCAGGTTTTCAGGTGACTTCTCATTCTAGAGATCATCGGATTGGATAAAAATGTACAGTAAGAACAGTAAGATTTTTAATGCTTTTTAAAGAATTCTCTTCTGCTCACCAAAATACAGCTAAATCAGTAATATTGCAAAATATTTTTACTGTTTAATATAACTGCTTTCTCACAGAACATATTTAAAAAAATATTTTATTCCTGTGATCAAAGTTAAATTCTGTCACAGGACCCTTCAGAAATCATACTAATATGCTGATTTGCTGTTCAAGGAACATTTATTATTATTATCATCATCAGTATTTAAAACAGTTGAGTACTTTTTCAGGATTCTTTGATGAATAGAAAGATCCAAATATCAGCATTTATCTGAAATAAAAAGCCTTTGTTACATTATACACTACACAAGCTTGGAGTCAGTAATACTTTTATTTAGCAAGGATGCTTTAAACTGATGATAAAGACATTTATAATGTTACAAAAGATTTCTATTTCAGGTAAATGCTGTTATTCTGAACTTTCTATTCATCAAAGAAACCTGAGGAAATTCTTCTCAGCTGTTTTTTTAACATCAAAAATGTTCTTTGAGCAGCAAATCAAAATATTAGAATTATTTCTGAAGGATCATGTGACTGGAGTAATGATGCTAAAAAACAGCTTTGAAATCCCAGGAATATATTACATTTTTAAATATATTCAAATAAAGATGATATTTTAAATAGTAAAAATATTTCAAAATTTCACTGTTTTTGCTGTACTGTAGATCAAATAAATCCAGACTTGGTGAGCAGAAGAAACTTCTTTAAAAACATTAAAAATCTTACAGTTCAAAAACTTTTGACTGGTAATCTAAGCCAAATCTCTCACAACTGAATGAACAATAAACACAGACACTTTTTCTAAAACAGTCTATTTATTGTTAAACACTTTCATGAGATTTGGTCCACTGTGATCAGTATTTCACTTCCAACCAGGGAGAAAAAGGAGAAAACAAAACAAACGAATGTAAAAATACAGTACAAAAAGAGGCATTGTTGTTTTTCCTTTTCATTTTTTTTCAAAACCCTGATTTTTACTGGTTATCTAAGCAGGTGAAAAATAAACCCATCTCAACAGAAACATCTCAACCGATATAATCCAACAGTCGCTAAATCCCACATTGTCTTTTCAGGCTGAACATGAATTATTACGAACACATTTCTGCTTTACACTTCGCCTAGAAAGTGCGCAACACAAAGGTCATTTTAAAACGGGCAATCTTCCATGGTTTTCAAAGTCCAGAGAGCCCAGAACATTCCAGTTCTGCGATAAAATAAACTCAAATGGAGAATGAGGATGATGGTGAGTAAATGACCATTACTGCAGCCTTCAGACAGTCAATGGCCAGCAGTACTAACCCTTTGATATGAATATGAATGATTGCAAACTCCATCCCATGTTTGAACAACAGAGACTGTTTAATGAGCGTCTCAGCTTTTAGGTTGTGTTCTCAACGGTTATGCACACTACCTCAGCTCTACCGTGCCAATTTTTCAGATGTGCAAAACCAGTCTCCATTGTCAACCAGAGAACATTTACGATACACTTCCCTCCCCTATTTCTTTAAACAAGTTGTCTAACGGTGTATATATCATTATACTGAAAGAGTAAGATTATTTGTTAAGGTATTTATAATTGTATATAAATGTATAGTATAAGGCGCTATGCAGACAAACATAAATATCCATGTATGCTTCGTGATCCGTCACGTATAGCGCTCAAATCAAAACTCAATCAAGATCATGGTGTTGAAGGAGCTTGCTAAGGCATAATATCTCTTCACTACCACTCTAGAAATCCTCATAAGAGATCCCAGGCTTCAAAAAACAAACTAGAACACATGAAGTCACTTGCCTTCCACTGTGTTCAAGTTAGAAAACAGACAGGTAACTAACCGAGGATCAATTCCTCTATTCCAGACAGCTCACCAAGCATACACAGACATAATTCACTGTTAAGTATTATATTCATACATGGATACATATATTTAAAGTGTTATACATAGCAATTAACATATACATATATCAATAGCATATAGGAAGATAGAAGTAGTCATAATGGCAATCATTATCATCACTGTCATCATCATAATAATAGCAGTAGTAATAATATGATCCCTCGGTAAAGCGTACTAGGTCACTCCAGAACGTCCCTCCCAATCTCCATACAAGCTGGAATCTGTTACCAAGCCAAATCTGCTCCTTCACATATCTTTAAACCCTGAAATTCAATGCAACGAAGTACCTGATTCTATTCTCTATAACAAACCATCTCAGGGTGCTTCAATTACCATATCACTTATAGGCAGTTCGGGGCAGCAAATTCTCATCTAATCCTCGCAAATCGGACACTTCTGGAATGGCTCATAAGAAAAAAAAAAAATTCACTAACCATCTAATCAGCAATACATGTCATAGCATAGCTCAATAACAAGAAGTTCTATGTAATCAATACAAGGTAAGGTTATACTTAATTAAGCTTAACTGCTAAGTTATCAATAATCATTAGTAGTATGCCAATATAGTAAATATATATGTGTGTGTGCGTGTGTTTGTGTATATATTTATATATATATCATGTCCACTTAAAGGAAGGACGAGGCGTACTAAGGGTAGCACTGCATGTCTTGACAGTATATTATGAATATAACTACAAATAGGCAGGGCACGTACAGCTCTTTTGCCTTATAATGCGTCTCCGTTCATGCTCTTAATATGAAATTAATAAACGGTACATATGAGTACTGGCCCACGTTGTGTGGCGAACAAGAGTCTCCTAGCACTTAATGGGTTGTACAGGTAACGCACTTCAAATCCCAATCTAAGAGCTTGAATGAACAAACACGGAAGCATAGTTCAATCACTGAAGAAAAAAATAATAATAATAATACAAAGTGTATTTTCAATCCAAAGAGAAGGCTGCAAACAGCCCTTGTGTGCATTCTGTCCTATTCTTCAATCAAGCACTGCCAAAGTGTCACTCAGTGCAAAAGGAAAAGAATGAGGAAAGAGTGCATGTCAGTGCAAGATCTGTGACTTATGCAAGTTAGGGTGGCTTTTACTTAGTTAGTCCATTATTAATTGCCTTGGTGTATCAAATACATTCGTCATCTGAACAAATCTCAAATTTCTTGTAAATGGCCACTTTTGGCTGTACATTCAAACTCTTCTACCAATATGGCAGGAACACAGAGTTAAGCACCATTTAAGACAAAATTATCAATCTGACGCCACATAGTTGAGTGAAACACGAGTGGCGTTCAAGATGGGTGCTTTGATTTGATACGGGGAGAACCAGTCTGTTTTGGTTTTGAGTTTAAAAAGCACTGTGGGAACAGATCTTCAACTCCTTAGAAATGTTTGGGGAACGTAAAAACAAACTGCCTTTACTAGAGCTGTGAAAGTACCAGTGTGCACTCACGTGACACCACATGAAGTGTCACGTCAGCGAGTGGGCAAATGTGTTTGATAAAGGGTGAAAAAGCATGTGGGGTGTGTGTATGTGGCAACAATCGCTGTTAGTTCTACAATCAGGCGCTCTGCCCTGAAGGGCATCAGAGCCTGGTACTTCACAGAGTGGCACTGAAAGAGTGGGAAAGGTCGCCTTTAGAAGCTGACATCTGAACAGGAAGACTCATCCAGACCGCCTGTAACCACACACTTTCGGGCCCAGGTCACAGATCCCCTCCGCCACCAGACATCCGTCGCCCAACCTGTAAAAATAAAGCATGGAGAACAACAGGTTCAAAAACAACAGGTCTAATCACACAAACAAATCATTTACTTCGGCAAACACCCACCATTGACTCAGAATAGTCAGTTGGCATGGCGATCTGTTTTTCCTCTGGGGGTGGAGTCATTAAGGTGCCGTCTGCACGCCGGTTCTGATTGGTCAGTGAAAGCCACATCTCGTACATCTGCTGCATGTCTCTCACTTAGAGCACGGAGAGATACACAGCTTGGGTTAAAACGCATTAATGGATTAAGGAAACATCACTGAATCACACCCATAAAAACAAAAGAAAAACATCTAAATCATTCAGTGGACGGAAATGGATTCTCACAGCTGTTGTTTTTCATGTAGGTCCACACATCTCGCTCCTCCAAACTGTGTGCAAAAGAGCAGTTCCCAATATAGTGGCACTTCTTCTGTTTCATGACATGAACGCACATCTGCAAACAAATGGATAGTCAAAAAAAAAAAAAAAAAAAAAAAAAAAATAATGCAAAAATGTTGCATAGAGACTTACATGCATCATACACACCCCACACCACATTTAAATTCAATTTCCATTTTATTTAAAAGTCATTAAATAGGAAACAACCTTCTGCTAAAATTTGTTTGTGAACTAAACATCATTTAAAATTTTTAGTTTATTTTGAGTTGTTTGCTGGCAACTCTTTCTGGTTCAAAGCCATTGAAAAGATGTGTTTACAATGTGCGTCATTAAGTTTCAGCTAAAAATGACCAAAAAGCACTGCGTGGGGGGCTGAAATGTTTCCATTTCCAGAACACTATTAAAGATGTGGTCTTTGGTTCATGATACATGTAATATTTTACATGAGTAATGTTATTTAAGAGGCCTGGGTTGAAAATTTCCTGATTTAACAAAGATACACACCGTTTCCTATTCATACGTGAATAAAATTTCATTAACATTATTTGTAGGCTGCCAGCCATCCAATAATCTCAAAAGATTGTGTGTTCTTACTTTCTGATAAGAAGAAGTCTCAGCTTTTAAATAGTATATTTTTAGCATGAAATTCTGACATACTTTAATGTGACCAAAAAAAACCAAAAAAGAAAACCAGCTAATGCGTCAGCAGCACCACATGCAAGAAAAAAAAAATTGAGGTTGAACCACTAATGTCACATGGACTATTTTAATGATGTCCTTACTACCTTTCTGGGCCTTGAACGTAGTAGTTGTGTTGCTTTCTATACAGGGTCATAAAGCTCTCATATTTCATAAAAAATTACTTAATTTGCTTTTCAAGATGAATAAAGGTTTTACAGGTTTGGAATGACAAGAGGGTGAGTAATTAATGGCAGAACTTTAATTTTTGGGTGAACTGTCCCTTTAAAGTCATCTTTGCCTGTTAGTGATGTCTTAAGTAGTTTGTATGAAGAAGACTCTCATGAAAACTAGTTATGACAGCTGTTTACATTATTATATTTCTACACAAATTAAAGTAGAAACAATGATATCATTACAAAGTTGATATAAATGTATAAAAGTAATTTAAATGGTTGTATATGCTGGGTTCGTACAGATACTGTAAAATAAAGTTCCAGGAATTTCAAGGACTTTTCAAGCACTACTTTTTTGATTTTCAAGGACTTCAATCAGAGATTGAAGGAAAAAAAAAAAAAAAAAAAAACAGAAAAAAGGTGTGCAAAACCGTCCCATCCCGATTTGAATCAAATGATTCGGGATCCATGCTCCTAGGTTCTGATCTAAAGCAAAATATTTGCAAACCCGGTCTAAAGATTCAAGACCCATGCTCCGAGGTCCCAATCTCAATAATGAATTACAAACCAGCATTTCAGATTAGGACTCGGAGCGCGGAGCGTGCATCATTAAATTCACGGAACGATTCAAGAACCTGCTCCGAAGTCCTGATTTAAATCTAATGATTCACACTATGCAACTTGAAGTAACGATCTAAATCAATTGATTTGCAATATTCAAAGTTCTGACCTAAATCAAATGATTTGCGAACCCACTCCAAAATCCTGATCTAAATCAAATGATTTGCGATAAACAATTTGAAGACCCTATCTACACTTTCCAGTTGGAGAGCTTCGAAACAGTGCGTCATGTTGTGACATAATGGTTTTTTTTCTTTTGAAAATTTGATCTGTTTTTTTTTGCTAGTAAATGGCTTGAAATCAAAAGAAAAGAGTCAATCGGAACGGTTCCAGCTTAAATGACTCAATTGATTTCTTTCATCTGTTCGTCTTTTTGCATCTTCAGCCATGTTTACATGACACTGTCAGTACTACTACTGGTTTAGCTTGATAGTTTTATGACATTAAATGAAATAGGCGAGAATGACAGGCGCTGTCATTCATTTTAACATTTAATATAATAGTAATGAGAAAGTTCCCTGTATAGTGAACAGCATTAGTTGGTAGAGGCTTTGTTTTATTTAAAAAAAAAAAAAAACTGCCATGTACCTGAAATATTTACAAATCGAACCAATAACTTATGTATCAGAATCAAATTGTGAAATCTGTACCTATACCAATCCCTAATAATTACAATAATATTAAGATGCACTAATATTAACGTTTACTGTAAATGTGTATTCAACCTGTCATCTTTCTAAAAAGAATGATCAACATAATATAGTGAATTGTTATTGAAGGAAACATTAGACAAGAAACTTATTCATAATTAGCCATAGCTTCCATTAGCATAAATATTACACTGCATGATGTTTAACAGATCACGAAAACAGCACCGCTGCTCAGTGTCAGCACTAAAACCTGCTTGTCTGAGGAAACTCACAGAACAGTTTCTGTTTGCTGTCACTATAATTTAATCAACAAAGGACTGACTCACATCATATTGTTGGGGGTAGGTACGAGAAAAAGGCAGCGGTCGCACTACCACCCACTTTTTCTTCTCAAACGATTTCACTAGCAAAACCCTGCGCTCCTTTGTCCAGCTGGAAAGAAGAAGAGACAAAGCACAAAGCAGCATTATACCATAATCACTGGATATTACACCAAATACCATTATGATAGACCTCAGGCAAAGCTGCTGTCTACTTTATCCAATAAAAGCAGTCACATGACTGTTCCAGTAAACATTACAAGTACGTTAATTTTTAATGAGCACACACTGTCCATCCTGGTGGTAAGATGATGCCTACTTAAATGAGGGAAGCTAACCTGTGCCTGGCTTTGGCAGTGCAGTACTTCAGGGACTTGTCTGGCTCGTTGACCTGGCCCTCCCTCCAACACTGTCCACACACAAACTTCATTTTCAGATTCAAGCCACGCCCTCGACCGCATCCCACAAGTCCTCCTCCACCTCCTCCTGTGTTTCCGCCTCCGATGCCATCTCCTCCTCCACTGACAACTCCTCCAGAGACCACAGCACTACTGCTGACAGCACTGCTGTTACTGCTGCTTCCACTGGGCTGGTGAGGCCCGAGCATGGGCTGAAGAGGGTGGGTGAAAAAAGAAAGACTTACTAGACTTAAAACAACAAAATTTACATAGAATTAAATCTACTGCAGGAGCAATCAAATAAAAGAACAAGATTACAGCAAAGATGAGCATTTGTGAGACAGCAGAGTGCTGTTATTGAGCCTCACCTTCTGTCGCTGTGCATTCTGTTCCAATCTGTGCCAGTGTCTCTTAGACTCCTGGACCATCTCCTCATGGGTAATACCTGACCCAACACACAAGCACATACAAAAACTCTTATTTTTAAAGAGTAAAAATGGTAAGACCGTAACGAACCAGAGCACAGGGCAAAAAAAAAATGTACAGAAGTGACAGTAATGTCCTACACTACTGTTTAAGGGTCATTCCTGGTATTCAGTAACATTTCAACTTGGAAAATACATTTTCAACTACATATAATTCATTTTCTAAATACCCCACATAATTAGGCACATGTCAAACAAACAACAAAAAGCATATTTTCCCACCTCAGTCATTAACAACCTTTTATTATTTTCAGTTATTTTCAGATTTAGACACCTTTTTTTACCCTCAACCCCTTAACGGACCAAATGGAATTAGTTTAAAAAGGAACTTGTTATAAAACAAACATCTACCTACTGCTCATGTGTCCCTCATAAAAATTGATAGCAAATGATAGCAAATGTAACATTTATCATATTTTTCACATTTTTAAAGGACTGAAGCTAAAAATACACAAATTGCATGTCTATGGTCTCTTTATTTTTAACTAAAACCACTATTTTATTGTTTTAGTCCTTAACATGTTAGAGAGTAATCAGAAAAAAAATGCTTTCATTCTTATTTGTCTTGTATTTTTTCAAAAATATTAATAATTCGACAAGGCGTGGCAGGGTTCAAGAATATAACAAATTTGAAGGAATACATTGCCTTCAGTTTTAATTTTTGGTTTTGTTTCTCTTTCATTTTGTCCCCTTATTTCTGAGTTAACATATCTGCATGCCCAATAAGGGTGCAATTTCTAATGTACAATGCTTGTCAAATGTTAAGTTGAAATGTTAAATTAAACATTCTATTTATAGAAAAATATGAGTTGTCATGATTTGGTAAGTATAGTGACGGGGACACTATACTGTAAAAAGCACCGTCCTTCGGGTGAAACATTAAACCGAGGTCCTGACTCTCTGTGGTCATTAAAAATCAAATGGCACTTCTCAGGAAGAGTAGGGGTGTATCCCTGGTGTCCTGGCCAAATTCCCTCCTCTGGTCTTTGTCTATCATGGACCCCTAATAATCCCCATTCATTGAATTGGCTCTATCACTCTCTCCTCTCCACCTGTGGCTGGTGTGTGGTGAGAGCACTGGTGCCGTTGTCCTGTAGCTGCAGTTGCATCATCCAAGTGGATGCTGCACACTGGTGGTGGGTGAGGAGAGACCCCCATATGACTGTAAAGCGCTTTGGGTGTATGGCAATACACATTGAATGCGCTATATAAAAGGCGCTTATTCATTCATTAATTTATATTTGCTGAAAACATTAATTTTTATTTTTATTAAAATGATTAATAAATGCAGTTCACAACCCCGCAAACAATAAGAAATACATATATTTGTGACAAGGTTTAGGTTTTTCATTAAAAATGGCCACTGCATCTCATGCATATGGCACGAATAAAATAAGAACACTGTATATACTTATGCACTAAAATAAAATGTTGAAAAATAATAATGTTCCATCTTAATTTTATGTGACTGGGTTGAGTTGTTAAGCTTGACAGTACTCTCCCTGACTATAATAAGCCTAAAAAATATGAATAAAAAGCATGATACTACCAACCATTTTCTGTACCACTATCAAAGAGATCTGAATGATGTAATTTCTGGTAAATGCTGTCACATATAAACAGAGTCTAAATTATTATGGGCGTAGAATGGTTAGTATGACGGGGTTAAGTTCATACTAAGAGATGTAGTGTTAAAGTTAATGGTTTTTTTTTGTTGTTTAGAAAATATCTTGCAGTTTTTAAAAATAGATATTTTTCACAAGAAAGGAACATAAATAAAATGTTTACATTACTGCCAAAAATCACAGACACTATGCACAGTTTGTTAATAATTTTCTAAGTACAAACTGAGTGAACAAAACAAAATGCTTGGTTTAAGACAGATATAATACATGATTTTATGCTAAAAAAATATTACAATGCAATTATTATTTTTATTCATTAAAATGGGCATACCACAGTATTGTGAAAAGCTTTGAACAATTAATTTTGGTGAACCACCACCAGTTTCTAAACTCTGGGGGACTGAAATACTACCGAATCCCGGGAATAACCCTTAAAGGGATACAGTTCACCCAAAAACGAAAATTCTGTCATTAATTACTTGCCCTCATGTCGTTCCAAACCTGTAAGACCTTTGTTCCTCTTCAGATCAGAAATTAAGATATTTTTGATGAAAATGTAGTAAGGACATTGTTAAAGAATTCCATGTGACATCAGTTCAACTGTAATTTTATAAAGCTACGAGAATACGTGTGCAAAGAAAACAAAAATAACAACTTTATTCAACAATTTCTTAATTTCTGTGTCAGTCTTCTACACGTGTTCACAAAAGTACCAAGGTTGAACCACTGATGTCACATGGACTATTTTAATGATGTCCATACTATTTTTCTGGGCCCAGGAACTGTCTACGAAGAGTCCGAAAGCTCTCGGATTTCATCAAAAATATCTTAATTTGTGTTCAACAGATGAATGAAGGACTTACTGGTTTTGGATGACATGAGGGTGAATAATTAAGGATATAACTATTAATTTAATTTCTGGGTAAACTAACTCTATAAGCAATATAAAGCAAAACAGCAGATTTCAGTGTGCATGCACACAAACATTATTACTGCATGTCTTACGTACCTGTGTCCTGCTGAAGCACCCAACACTTGAGTTCTATGACTGAATGTGCAAAGGAACAACTGTCCTCACGCTGACAGCCGTATCGCACCTCATGGCGGCACACGTCAAACTGGCAGAGTGGGTGAAGAGGGCGTACTTTACTGTAGCGCACGTTTGCTGAGCGAACCACGTGCACCAGGCACCTGTCCGGTTAGACACAAACATATGAGAGGGGATATGATGTGATGGCTGCTTAAGTGCTACAAAATCATATTAGTGATTCAAGTCTTAATGCAGCAAGGGATAAAAAAGACTCACTTGTTATCATCAAAGGGATGTCGTGCAGTGAGGTTGGAACACACAGCGAGATTCTCCTTGCTTCGCTTGCTAATGATACGAGGCTTACTGTCAAAACATTCCTACAGGAAGGCGAAGGCCAGAATAATCACTTAGACAACATATCAAAACAAGAATGCAACAATTCTAGCTCCAACATTAAATATGAAGGTGCACATTACCTCACAGAGGAACATAAACATGCCCATATGGAGCTGAAGGAGACGGGTGACACTGAGGGCCCGTCGTTCGTTGGTGCCCAGAGGGTCAAACAGAAGCTCACGACTTAGAGCTCCCTTCCTCTCTTGTGTCCAAACATCGATCTCCTCTTGGCAATAGGCAAAAGTGCAGTTTTCACCATACTGGCACTCCTGACGCTCTTGTACCTCTGCAAAGAGAGAATGAACAATGAGCTCAATTATTAAATTATATCATTATTAAACTATAAATGTAAGGTTTTTGAGGAAAACATTACAGGATTTTTCTCCATATAGTGGACTTCAGTTCAACCCCATCGGGTTGAAGGTCCAAATTGCAGTTTCAATGCAGCTTTAAAGGCATCTATATGATCCCAATGGAGGAATAAGGGTTTTACCTAGCATAATGACCAATCAAAAAAACAACAACAACACACAAATGCTCGTCTTGCACTAGCTTTTCACGCATTGTGTCACACAAAAATCACACAAGATTAGTTCTTTGTCTGTGTACTTCGGTTCAAAACTCCATCCATCTCATTTTCTCCTCCAAATTGAAAATTGTCTGACGTTGTTTTA
Organism: Labeo calbasu; assembly: GCA_019740295.1. NCBI lineage: Eukaryota > Metazoa > Chordata > Actinopteri > Cypriniformes > Cyprinidae > Labeo > Labeo calbasu. The sequence goes on along the minus strand of JAHKKF010497493.1, from coordinate 15,477 downwards.
CCTTTTTTTGGAAAGGCTGTTTGACTTTCTTTGCACGTTTACTTTGTAAAGGTGGGTCGATACTTTTGCCTACCTTACGTGTGACCTTTCCAACCTTATTATGTAATGTGTGAGGTCGGGCTGTTGCAAGACAAGCATTTATGGTTAAAAAGTATCCAAGTTTTTACTGTTTTAAGAAAATGACTGATCATTTCACTAGATAAGACCCTTATTCCACTGCTGGGATTGTGTAGAGCCCTTTGAAGCTTCACTGAAACTGCAATTTGGACCTTCAACCCACTGGCCACCACTGAAGTCCACTATACAGAGAAAAATCCTGGAATGTTTTCCTCAAAAACATAAATTTCTTTGCGACTGAAGACAGAAAGACATGAACATCTTGGATCACATGGGAGTGAGCAAATTATCAGGAAGTTCTTATTCTGGAAGTGAACTTATCCTTTAAGTTTTGGGTAAAAAGCGAATTGATTCAATCCACAGGTTTTTGATTTGCAAATTTAGATTTTACAAATTCAATTCAAGGAATTAAGATTCAATTCAATTGTAGATTTGATTTTATATTTTTAGTGCATTCACCGGATTATGTAAATGTTTCTCCTAATGTGTCTTGGGGAAAAAAAAAAAAAACTACTTAAGATTATTACACGTATTGAATACAGGTACATACAGGCTGGAAATAAAACAGAGTGCAATGTGCTGATAAAATATTTTCAAGCCAAGTAAACCTAGGAACACATTCCATATTAAATTATTTACCCACGAGCTTTCTGGCTCTGGATGTGACATTTTTTAAATTCCAGACCACTTAAATGTGTTTTGCTCCCCCATATAAACAATTAAACCCATAAAACTGTAGTATTTTATCTTACAGAAAATAGTAGTGAGGTTTCTACCATATGAAAGCATTTTATGTTTTTGTAGTAGTGGCCATGCAGTGAACTGGAAGTTTTTATTGGTTTGTGCGCATTTGACTCAAAAGAGCCGTCATCTGCTCATGTGACAGCCAGTAACAGGCCTGAGGAAAGATTAAATCTAAAATGCCTGTAAAGCTACTCTGAAAACATGTCAATAAGAGTTACTGATGGAACAGAAAGCAAGCACAATCCAGTGAAAAGATAAAAGATTAGAGTGCGGCACATGTTTGCAAGGGAGAGCTGTGAGGACGTGAATCATGCCACGATACGTCTACGATCATTTGTGTATGCAAGTAATGTAATGTTTATATATTTTAAAACATTGAACTAATCCTTTAATTGTGATTCAGTAAAGTATTGTTCACTTTCGGAAGGAACATTTCCTGATAATTTACTCACCCCTATGTCATCCAAGGCATCCATGTCTTTTTCTTCAGTCAAAAATACATTTTTGAGAGAAGCATTCCAGGACTTTTCTTCACTGGACTTTAACAGGTTTAAGGTCCAAACTGTAGTTTCAATGCAACTTCAAAGGGTTCTACGCGATCCCAGCCGAGGAATAAGGGTCTTATCTAGCAAAACAATGTAATTTTTCTTAAAAAAAAAAAAAAAGGTTAAATTAAAATTTCTATACTTTTTAAACCACAAATGCTTGTCTTGTACTAGCTCTGCGATGCACGTCTTTACACATTACATAATCACGTTATTCCCTTATTCCTCAGCTAGGATCATGTAGAACCCTTTGCAGCTGCATTGAAACTGCAATTCGAACCTTCAAACAGTTGATTCCCACTAGGGTTCCATTTTAGAACCAATTCCAAATTTCGGAAATTCCGTTTTTACCGTGGTATTATTTGTTAAAACCATAGGCAAAAATTCCTCTTAGGCCTAAGTGTTCTAAGTGTGCTCATGTTATTCAGCTGCAGCAGAAAGCTTTGTAAAAATACAGAATAAAAATATCCTTAAGAATCTGAATCAATAAAATTCAAACGATACCCAACCCTAATTCACACTGAAGTCCACTATATAGAGAAAAATCCTAAAATATTTTTCTCAAAAACCTTAATTTTTTTTCTACTGAAAAAAGGCATGAACATCTTGGATGACAAGGAGGTAAGTAAATTGTCATTACATTTTTATTCTGGAACTGAACGAATGCACTCAGGATGCACTCAGAAAACAAGTGAATTGTTAGAGCTCTAACTGATTCATTAATAAACACTGAGCCATACCTTTGCAGAGAACAAATGCCCCAAGGAAGTTATTACGAGCAGGACGGGGTCGCACCCTCTTCCAGGTGGGGTCATCTGAGGATTTGAGGCGACAGAGCAGCACATCTCTCTTACAGCGATGCGCTGCATCAGGTTGATAATGGTAGTCCATGACCCGTGGCCCTAATTCAGAAAAGATACCCTTCTTTCAGACAGGTATAACTTGTTTGGGAATAGTTCTGATATGTACCCATTTATCATATCACACAGTTAAGAGGTACAATACCTATGCGACTGTAACAAGCATTACAGGCCTGTCTGAACTCATGTGTGGCAGCCAGAGGGTTTCGTGACAGCAGAGAAAGGTTGGTACCAACTGGTCCATTCTGTTGGAGGCAAGAACAATTCTCTGACCAAACTGATAGCAAACCATTTTTATAAACATTTAAAGTTATATACGTAGAAGAGTAAGACTATGAGCTAAAACTGAGCAGTTTACAGGTACAGAACAGGTAAAACTCACTGCATTGGTGGCATTATGATTCCGCAAACTGGGGATGAAACTGTGAGAGATTCGTCCACCTAAGATTATAAAGAAGGGAAAATGAATGAAATAAAAAGGTTTGAGTTCTCAACATTAAATTACTGTCACATCAAGACATTTGATATATTATTCAAATACAGCTATGAATGGTTTGATTATGTTTTTCCAAGACGTCTCTCATGCTCACCTGGCTGCATTTATTTGATCAAAATACAGTAAAACAGTAACATTGTAAAATATTACTGCAATGTAATTATTTTTCTATATGAATATATTTTAAAATAAGATTATAATGGCAAACTTATTTTTTTCAGTGGAATTTACTCCATTCTTCAGTGTCACATGATCCTTTAGAAATCATTCTAATCATTTCTAATTATTATCAATGTTGAATACAGATGTGGTGCTTAATATTCTGGAAACTGAAAAAGCATATTTTATATTTTAAAAGTCTTTACTGTCACTTTTAATCAATTTAATACATTCTCGCTAAATAACAGTAACTTTTTTTTTTCTCAAAACAACAGTGTGTATCATATTCCAAGTTAAAACACTCACCAGGAAGTGTGTACTCAGAGAGGGAATCCAGTCCTCCTGTGCTTAATGATCCAGACCCCCCCTTCCCTGCAGTGTCTCCAGCTCCAGAGCTAAAGGAGCCGAGGGAGTCCATCGTCTGGGACGAGGCTTCGCTTTGACCTAGAACTGAGGAGGACTCCAGTGGGGGGAGCGTACTGACAGCAGAGTTGAAATATGGAGTCGAGAGCTGAGCGGAGGATGGTGGGAGACCTGGAGAGTATGGAGGCCTCAAACCCACAGCAGTGTTTGGTAGGTTAGTGGGAATGACCCCTTGAACTGGGTTCTGATGGAGAGATAAGAAAATCAGTACTTTCACTTTGATCAATCCAGTATTGAGCAACTATGTCCCACTGTCCCTCCCTACTGCTCTCTATTTCACTCACCACGCTGACCTCGGCTCCTTTGGGAATACCTTCCAGCAAGGTGTCCAGGCATGAGTTGTCCTCATTCATCACACATTCTTCCATGTGTTCAGACACAGGCACAGAATACGGCACCCGCCCCGATGGCTCCTGGCTTGGGCTTTCTGGCATGTCTTGGGGCACAACTGGACTCAGTGTGGGCATCTGTGGGTCATCACTTACTGGGATTGGTGTAGCCAAAGGAGCAGGGATGCACTGGGCACTTGTTAAATCTGTGGGATAGAGATGAGAACACTGAATCACCCAATTCATTTTTGCTTAATGAATATTCATTCACGTACTTACAGGGGTGGCCAAAATTATTAGAACACTAGTATTTTCACCAGCTAGAAAATGGTTTTAAGTTATTTCTATCTTTTGCTGTAATGTCAGTAGGAAATACCAGTTTAGATTTCCAAACATTCATTTTGCCATTAATTGTAATAAACAGCCAGTGCTCCACACAGAGATCTGATCTCATCATCATCCAGTCTGTCTAGAATGACATGAAGAAACAGAACAAACTGAGACAGACTAAATCCAGAAGAACTGTGGCAACGTCTCCACGATGCTTCAAGAAACTCACCTGCAAAGCTACAGTACTGATAAATGTTTTAGGCACTTGTGTAAAAATGCTGTAAAATGAGGATGCTGTCAAAAACGATGTCATAAAATAGATTTTCTTTATCAATTAACTTCTGTTAAATCAATTATATCAACATTTGGTGTGACCATCCTTTGCGTTTAAAGCAGCTTTTGTCCTAAGTGCACTTGCACATAGTTGTTCAGGTAGCTATGCAGGTCTCTTGAAGCATCTTGGAGAGGTTGCCACAGTTCTTCTGGTTTTATTTTGTTCTGTTTCTTCATTTCAATCCAGACAGATTGGATGATGATGAGATCAGATCTCTGTGTGGAGCACTAGCTGTTGTCAGACTCCTTGTGCAAACAAAAATCTCACTGGATTATTACAATTAACGGCAAAATGAATGTTTGGAAATGTAAACTGGTATTTCCTACTGACACACTACAGCAAAAAGATAGAAACAACCAACTTAAAAACATTTTGTAGCTGGTGAAAATACTAGTGTTCTAATAACTCTGAAGTAATTGCATGTGTATATTTATATAATATACCTGATCCAATATCAGTCAAAGACTCAAGACCATTTGAGGAAGTCTGAAAAGAAAAAAACAAGGAGATTTGTTAATGTAATCCAAACCATGCAATTCTTAATTTACAAAATAGCTTTTTATTTAAGAAAGCAACTTTATGACCAATATAGGAAAGGTCTGGTTTTGTAAAACTTGCCTCCCCTGTAGGAGAATTAGTTTCTCCATTGCTGTCTGCTGCAGATGTTGTAGAATCAAGCTGAAATGAAAAGGTGTGACATGTCAGGATGAGTACAATTATATAAAGTGTAAATTATCAATATTTAAACTTAAGCTAAAAGACAAACCTGAGGGCTGACGTACGCTTTGCGGATTTTCAAACCAAGTTTGTTAGCTAGATCCTGAGCAAGCTCACTGACTTGCCGGTCCTGTTTAACATAAAGCATGCAAACAACCAATGTTTTGTTAGTTAAGCATCACATGAACTGGCAAGACAAGTGATACAAATCTCTAAACAAACATTGTACACATCAAATTATATACACTACTATCCAAAAGTCTGGGGTTGATTTTTTATTTTTTAAATATATGAGAGAAACCTCTTGGGCTACATTTAATAAACAATGCAGTAAAATATTTTGTAAAAATATTATATTTAAAAAAGATGTTTTCTGTTTTTATATATTTTAAAATGCAATTTATTCCTGTGATGGTAAAGCTGAATTTCTGATTTTGTTTTTAGTTTTCAGTGTCATATGATACTTCAAAAATCATTCAACATGCTGATTTGGTGTTCAAGAAACATTTTGTATTATCATCAGTGTTGAAAATGGTTGTGCTGCTTAATATTTTTGTGGAAATCAAGATTTGCAAAATTCTTTGTAAATGTTCAATGAAACAGTACTTATTTGAAAATAAAATCTTTTGTAACATTATAAATGCCTATACTGTCACTTTTGATTAATTTAATGCATCTTTGCTAACTAAAAACTTTCTGACTTTTGAATGGTATAAACAATAATACAAATTGCAGATTAACATGCCATTGCTTCAGCTTATGAAAACATACATGAGGGGCCGTTAACAGGCATCCGGTGCCACACTCATAAGCCTCTCTGAGTCTGCCCAGCTCCCTCAGACAAAGTGCCTTCCTGTAGAGCGCTCTGCGACTGCCCTCCGACACACACAGTGCACTATCACAGTCCTGGATGCCCCGTTCGTACTCCCCCTAAACATAACACACAAGAGAAGTCAGATTTGAAGAAATTGTCTTTGCAACACTAACTGCCGTACTACTACATGCATACATTGCACATGCTAAATTCCATTAAGTCCTCAGTTTACAACGACAGATTCAAAAGCCAACCAACTGACCAAAAATCCAACTTACCAGACTATAATGAGCAGCTGCCCGGTTCACATAAAGGCTCTCTAACAGCTCGGGGGGAATGACCAGTGCTTCAGACTGAGCATAGCGAGCTACATTCACACCCTCGCTGTAATGGACTGATGCTTGTCTCCACTCTCCATCGCGATACACTGCGTTACCTTCATCCAGCAAATTACATACTAGCTGAGTCAGGAATGCCTGGGGAAAAAAGCGAGAGAGTTTCTATTTAAATCAAGCTCATGAAACACAATAAATATGGATTATCTAACAGAGCCATTTTTCTTCAGAGATATTACATACAAATCATACCTCATAACCCTCAGGTTCAGGAAAAGGCAAAGATGACCTGTGCCAAAAACAGAAATAAATTTAGCAATTTTGGGATGACAAACACATAAACACAGAGCGGAGGGGAAGCAGCTAATATTATATATGCATTATAAAGATGCAGCACATCTAGACACTTACTGAATGAATCCCAAGGCTTTCTGAATTTCCTCCTTGCGCTTCTGTCGTTCTAGATCCATAGCTGTAACATATCACAACCAACAAGCAACATTTTAAATATTTTATTACATGTAAACACAACGTATGGTGTAACAAAATAAAAATACACTTTGTAAGGACAAAACATACAATTACTGCAAGTGGTTTTACAAAGTATAAAAACAACAAAGTCGCATATAAAAACATTTCAATTACATGTGTTTTTAACATTCTAGCTAACATTTGAAACTGATATACTGGTGTAGAAAATGTAGTTGCGGGAATTAGTTAGGGAAAAACTAAAGATTCGAACTTTTCTAGACATAATTGAGCACAATTAAGTAATTCAACAAATCATTTTATGCACATAGAGTAGACAATAAAGATGTATAATATCCAAGGCCTAAAATTTGAGATGAGCTACTCGTATCGCATCCCCGGGCTCGTCTAGGAAAAACACCCACTAATGCAATTCTCTCCGGACTTGAGAAATCAAAAACAAATACCATCATTTAATCTTTTAGCCGTACTTAAAACACTCCTAAATATAATTTAGAATATATAACATATTTTACCGATTTAATGTTGAAAGGTAGTGTCAGCGGAGCACACTAACGAGAAAGTTAAGTTGCACGGGCTTCGGTTTAGCATTAGCATTGCTACCTAGCGTTCGGCTAGCCCGCTAATGCTGTCAACTTCAGGTTTGTTTACACCAATTAATATCAATGATGAGTTTCACATACAGACACCAAACAGTGCCAACAAACACCCACAACATATTACTAGAGTCTAATATTTTATAATTAAATTCTAACGGATATTTTCTGCACAATATCGTATAAAAATCTCTTTAAAATTCTCCTGGTAGCCAATTAGCAAGCTACATTTACCGAAATGCTGCAGCGAGGACGCCTTTTAAGATTTTTTTTTACCTTAATAATAACTGGCAAAAAACACCGGAGGATAAAGTAAACACCAGAATGGGTTGATTACTAAAATGTTAAATACAAGTTAGTGTTCATTTCAAAAGTCAGCTATGTAGCAAGCTAAAACAGAGCCTTATTGGGAGGACATTCAACCCACCTAAGACTTTAGGTCTCCTCTTCCACCAGGAACTGTTTGTTATAGCAATAAATCCCTTTAACTATCAGGTAAAAGGTTTGGGTGTTTTATTCCTTCAAAATCATAATTTTAATTCATTCGCCTGCCCCAAATCAACGGACAGAAGATGTGCGACTTGAGTCGTTTTCCCCAAGTTGCTCTCAAGTTTAACTAAACCGTCCAGGCTGTGAGGTCCTAAAGGCAGAGAGATGGAGCCTTTTTTGTTCAAACTGGAGCACTCAGCCACTAGGGGCATGGGTGATTTTCTTTACAAAAACGTGGCTACTCTTTCACAAGGCTATCTCGCGTTTAAAAAAATAAATAAATAAATAAAAATATTGTGTGCCTATTCATTTAATTCAGGTACGAATGTAAGTCTCTGGTTTGGAGGTCGATTTTTATATAGATATTATAGTATCTTTGCATATTTATATTAGTAAATTTTACCTTTTAGATTATAGGAAAGAATAAATCACCTAAATATATATATGTTTTCAGATAAAAATGTAAAATAACAATTAATAGTTGCTGAGACTGTATCACATCAGCAGAGAGAAATAAATACATATTGATATTATGTCTCTATCATAAATTATGGGTCATCAAAGTTTGTAGATTTAAAACAGATTTAGATTACATTCCCAACATGTTTAGTGATTAAAAACCATTACATCTTCAAAATTATTCATTTTGTGTAGTCAAAATGCAACAGGGCCTCTATATTGCAATATTACAACTATTCACACAATGTAGTTCATTCACCATGTCATTAAGTATTCAAAATTGTTTTAACATAACCTAATAAAAGTAGAAGAGGGCTGAAGCTTTTATAAAGGTCAAAGCAATAGCACTATATAGGCATCTTATGCCTCCAAATGTGCATTTCTATGTACTTTACAAGAGATCTGAGGAATACCACAGTATTATTATTATTATTAGATATTTTACAGAGTGTCAGAGGGTTGCCCTAACATGAATATGTGCAGATTTTAGCGTTATGGGTAACTAGCAAGGCTCAAAAAAGCAAAGCATAGTGTACTTAATAGTGTAATAGTGTAAAAATAGTGGTGCAATCTGTGCATTTTTCTCTCTCGAAAATTCACTCCCATATTAAAATACGCTTAAAAATGTCTCATATGTAAGTGTAGGGTATTTTTGGAAGGGTACTTTTAACTTATAAAATTGAATTTCCGGCGTTGCTAGGCTCCTCCGGAATTAGCCGTTTGTTTACACATTTCTTTGAGCATCGTTGAAGCAGTCGTGAGGAGAAACTAAATCAACCGTGTAAGCTTTTTTCCCTACGTTTTACATGCATTTTTATGTCCAAAAATCATTTGTGCTCGACCGATATATAGAAGACTATGTGTATTTATAACTAGCTTCTTTTCTGTTACAGTAAGTAGTCTCTCGAAGATAACGGGAGTCACCTTGTTATTATTTTATGTATCATTTTATCTTATCTTATTATCATATTATCACTGTACTTAATTACCATTTTGGAATTAAGATTATTTGCCTTTGGTTTGCTTACCGGACAACTGTAATTAGCCTGATGTGGACACTGTCTGTTATATGTTGGCTACTGCACTTACTGCTAAAAAGCTAAAAAGACCATGTATTGAAATGTGTTATGTTGATGCAGGTTGGAAGGTCTGACGATATACTCGTCAAAATGCCTTTGTTTGGCAACATTTTCAGTCCCAAAAAAACACCACCTCGAAAGTCTGCATCCCTTTCCAATCTACATACAGTAAGTGCAAGTTTCTGTTAGTAAAATGCATTTCACATCAAATAATATGTATTTAGAAGCTAAATCATCATTTATTGTTTTTATCAGCTGGATCGGTCAACACGGGAGATCGAATTAGGTCTGGAATATGGATCCCCGGTGATGAATATTGGTGGCCAGAGCTTAAAATTTGAAGATGGCCAGTGGATCTCAGGTATGGCCTCCTACAATAAAAAGACCAGTTCAGTTTAATAACAGTAGCATGTTTAAGGAATGTAATGAATATCTTTGTCAATCACAGAGTCAGGAGGTAATATATCGGGAAAAGAGGTACAGCGATTAAAGAAGAGGAATCTACAGTTAGAAGAGGAGAATAATCTACTCAGGCTAAAGATTGAGGTTTTACTTGATATGGTGTGTATTTAATGTATATAATGCTCAAAGCCACAAGTTGCTTTAAAAATATGTAGGCTAAATCAATTTATAGTTATAAATTTAATGGCGCAAACTGCAAAGTGATTTATTTTTTTCCTTTAAGCTTTCAGAGTCAACAGCAGAAACACATCTGATACAGAAGGAACTTGAAGATGTGAAGAGTAATTCTAGGAAAAAGAAATGATGAAAGGAAATAAAGGGGAATTCAGCCTTTTTTACGCGTGTGTGTGTATCGTATAGGATTTTTACAATGAAATTGGTGGAAGTACACTTCCAGTCGAAAGTTTTTGAACAGTACAATTTTTAATGTTTTTAAAGAAAACATTCTTTTCTGCTCAGCAAGCCTGCGTTTATTTGATCCAGAGTACAGCAAGAACAGTACAATTCTGACATTTTTACTATTTAAAATAACTGTTTTCTATTTAAATATATTTTAAAATGTAATTTATTTCTGTGGTCAAAGCTAAATTTTCAGCATCATTACTCCAGAAATCATGCTAATATGCTGATTTGCTGTTGATTTTGCTTTTTTTTTTTTTTTTTTTTTTTAATCATTTTTATTATCAATATTTAAAACAGTTTAAAACAGTTACATTTTTTTCCAGGATTCTTTGATGAATAGAAAGATCAGCATTTATCTGAAATAAAAAGCTTTTGTAACATTATTCTCTATACCATTCAAAAGCTTGGAGTCAGTAAAATTATAGAAATGAAAACCTTTATTTAGTAAGGATACTTTAAATTGATGATGATAAAGACATTTATAATGTTACAAAAGATTTCTGTTTCAGATAAATGCTGTTCTTCTGAACTTTCTATTAATCAAAGAAAACTTAAAAATTCTACTCAGTTTTCAACATAATAATGTTTTTGAGCAGCAAATCAGAATATTAGAAGGATTTCTGAAGGATCATGTGACTGGAGTAATGATGCTAAAAATCACTTTTGAAATCACAGGAATAAATTGTATTTAAAAAATATATTCAGACAGAAAACAGTTATTTTAAATAATAAAAATATTTAATAATTGTACTGTTTTTGCTGTACTTTGGGTCAAATAAATGCAGGCTTGGTGAGACTTCATTAAAAATCTTACAGTTCAAAAACTTTTGACTGGTAGTGTATTTTAAGACCGTATTTAAATATCACTTACATATTACATGTATTACATTAATTGTTTTTTTAAAGACACTTTATATCCCTTTGTATATTTCATTTTGCATTTTTCTACTGTTTTATTGCTAATTATATAAAAAAAACTTTTTTTTTGGTGTTTTAATTAATAATTTGAGGTAATCTAAACCATCTGTTTTTTTAAATACATTTTCTGTTTATTTTGCCTTAAAACATCTATATTGTGTAGAAAAAACCCCCTCAAAACTACCATTGTCAAAAACATGCTGTTGAATTCAACTGAAACATTTCAAATTACATAAAGCATCAGCTAAAGATCACTTCTAATATGTTTAGATTACATTCTGCATGTGTAGATCTAAATGTGCATTCAAATAACAGAAAACAATTACACTCTTTCTTTGGTTCAACAGGAAGATTAGCCAAGAGCTGTAAAGGTTTAAAAATGTACATGCAGATTTAAGAGGATTTTCATATGGAGTGTGAGGCACGTACTACACGCCTAAGGTGGCAAACTCTAGATCCAACTTTTTTCTATTCTTTTTTTTTAATAAGATTAATAAATCAAATATGGTTTAGCTACAATAAATGTAATAATTTTATGCCAAAGTGTTTCTAAGTTTTCTATTATGTGATTTGACTTTTCACAAATGGACCTGTCAAAACATTTCATGTAATATTTTGCTGTTAAACTCCATATTTCCAAACCAATTAAAGAACATTTGTTATTGTATCACAATTGGTTTTTAATACAGATCCAAACTACTTACATCAGTGTAATGACGTTGTGTTGTTTTTAGAATGAAAGTACATTGTGCAAGTTACTGTACTGACAGAACAAGTAAACAACCAAACAATAATTCTGTAATACCACTTTTCCTGTCCGGGAATTTCACCCCGTTACCTATAAATAAGAGACTTTGTGGGCAGATTATTTACAGATTATTAGCAGGAAGTACAAGGAAAGGAAGGAGGTGCGCCAGCAGGTTTATTTAGCAGATTATCCTTTAAAATAATTCATATCTACAGTGTTATGGGGATTGCTTGATAACAAGACTTAGTGCCTTATGTATCTAGATTGTATGCATTATGTCTACTAAGAAGGCCAGGTAGATCATACACCTGCTTGAAGAGATTTTTTTGCCATTTCAAAAGCCAGGTAAGACAATTACTTGTGTTTTGAGTATCTAACAATCAAATAATTGTTTTTAAGCTGACCTTTATGTTTATTTATCTAAGAAGATTTTACATCTTTCAGTTAATTGAAGAACACCTGGATTTCACTTGTGCTTATGACCACTCATTCTGGTGTTTTAAATGATTATGATATACAAATGTTACACTAAACTGTTGGGGTCCAAAACTTTTGCATGCCTAAATATTTTCAAACTATTTAGAGATTCTGTACAAAGCATATATAAAATTAATAGAAGTGATTTTAAATAATGTGAGCACTACACATTTGCTCAATACAAAGTGGAGTAAAACACATATTAGAGATTTATGTCTAGATTAAAATTAAAATTTTATAACAGTATATTGATGAATTTCAGTAATGTAAAATTTCAGAGTAGTAACTTTAAGTCTGTCCTAATTGTAAGATAATCTGTCAGATGTCTGTTTACATCAAAGTCAGACATTTTTAATCAGATTATATTACAGTAATACACAGAAATAGAATAAAAGATCTTTTTCAAGGAAAACTAAATATCCACACCGTGAACGTATTCTCTCATCATTGTACAAATAGTACATGCTGTTAAATTAATCACATTTCCATATATTTTATGATGCAACATACAAGAAAGAATAAAATGTAAGGTGTAACCAGTGACTTGGCATTTGAGAGCAGTGAAGAGTCAGTCGCTTATAACACAAAGAAAAAAGAAAGATACTTCATAACCTAAATTTACTCATTATGATACATTGTATATGTGTCAGTGCACCCACAAAATGAGTAAGTCAGCCTATGACCGTATTTCCCGGGGGGTGAAGGGAAATTTGTGGCATGTGCTCATGTAACTAACTTCCTTTATAAATGTGATGCAGGTGCTTGATCAGCAGCACATGTTTAATAGAGCATCAGCTGAAGAGAAATTGTTCTCTCTGAACACGTGTTTTGGATTCTACATATAAGTATATCAATAACCTTTTATGTCTTCTCTTTTGGAGGCCTGAGCAACTATGGGAATTGTTGTAGAGGGTGGAGAGACGGTAGGTGCCCCAGATGGTGGCTGGGGCTGGATCGTTCTGCTTGGATGTTTTGTCGTCACTGGCTTTTCATATGCCTTCCCGAAAGCTATAAGTGTGTATTTCAAAGAACTGATGAAGGACTTCAAATGTGGATACAGTGACACAGCCTGGATTTCATCTATAATATTAGCAATGCTGTATGGTTCAGGTAAGATACTGTAAAACCTTTACCTTTAGTTTTATAAAAGTGTATTTTTCTTTTTAATCCTGAGTATATTCATTTTCATTTAATCCAGGTCCAATCTGTAGCATTATGGTTAATAAATTTGGATGCCGCCCAGTCATGTTGGTTGGAGGATTGCTGGCCTCAGCAGGGATGATAATTGCATCTTTCACGACTAACATTATCCAGCTTTACCTCACTGCAGGTGTCATTACAGGTAACTAAAAGACATTTGATGTAAAAAAAAAAAAGTATAAATCCATAAAAAGTTAGTTCCGGTGCTTAAACTGACTGTACAACTCTGCTTGTCCTAAATTGTGCGTTTCAAACAGACAGACGTTTCTGGTTTTAGTGACTGTTTCAGCGCGTTACATTGTTTCGCCAGTAGGTGGCGATGTGTGACTGTCTTTATGAGTGAGTCACTGAATCGTTCGTTCATTCAGTTCGTTCAAATAGACTGATTTATTCGGAACTAAACACCTTGGGAGACACCCAGTCTGCTTTGACTTAAATATTGTCGTAGTAGTAACTGTTAATATGTCTTTAAATATGTCTCTAAAATAAGTTACTCGATATTAAGTTGTTTTTTTTTTTAATCAAAATTATTCATTTTTATAAGCAATATCTCAGTCATAATTATTCTGTTAGTCTTAGTATGAGCACATGCAATATTGGTTAAAGGGACAGTTCACCCAAAAATGACTGTCAGCATTTACTCACCCTCTTGTTGTTCCAAAACTTTATGACTTTTTATGGAACATAAATTCTCCTAATCAATCAGTTTTGGTTTTGGAGATGTTTCTCAAAATATTTTACATTCTGTGGACGAAAAAATGGTAAAACATGTCAAGAAAGTATGGAAGCTCCTTCCTGCCAAAAAGGGCATTGCAACTTATTTCACAATTCTGCAGTTTTTCCTTGCAGTTGTGAGTTTACATCTTGCAATTCTGAATTTTGAGATATAAACTCAAAATTGCGAGTTATACGGTGAGAATTGCAAGATATAAAGTCACAATTCTGAGAAATAAAATTGCAATTCTGAGGAATAAAATCAGAATTGTGACATATAAACTCACAATTGACTTTTTTCTCAGAATTGTGAGTTTATATTTCGTAATTCTGACTCTTTTTTTTTTCCAGAATTTTGAGATATAAACTTGCAATTTCAAAATAAAGTCAAAATTGCAAGATATTAACTCACAATTGACTTTTTTTTCTCAGAATTGAGTTTATTTCTCACAATTCTGACTTTTTTCAGAATTTTGAGATATAAACTTGCAATTGCTAGTTATAAAGTCAGAATTGCAAGACGTAAACTCACAATTCTGAAAAATAAAGTTGCAATTCTGAGAAATAAAATCAGAATTGTGACATAACTCACAATTGACTTTTTTCTCAGAATTGTGAGTTATTTCTCTCAATTCTGACTTTTGTTTCCCAGAATTTTGAGATATAAACGTGCAATTCTGAGAAATAAAGTCAAAATTGCAAGCTGGAAATTGACTATTTTCTCAGAACTGTGAGATATAAACTCACAACTGACTTTTTCTCAGAATTGTGAGTTTATATCTCGTAATTCTGATTTTTATTTCAGTGTTTTGAGATATAAACTCGCAATTGCGAGTTATAAAGTCAGAATTGCAAGATATAAACTTGCTATTCTAAGAAATAAAGTCAACATTGCGAGATATAAACTCACAATTGACTTTTTCTCAGAATTGCAAGTTCATATCTTGCAGATTTCAGTTTAAGTCAGAATTGTGAGATACAAGCTCGCAATTCTGAGAATGTCAGTCCTTTTCCCCCCCTTTGTTGTTTTATCTCACAATTCTGACTTTATTTCTCGCCGTTGTGAGTTTGTATCATGCAGTTTGTGAGTTTGTATCTCACAATTGTGAGAGTTTATCTCACAGTTCTGAGAAAAAGGAAAAGAAAAATCTAATTTACATTTTTAAAAAGGCAGAATTGAACATTAGTGGTATTGGTATTACTATGCACAACACAAAGCTTTGTTTAATAAAAAAAAAAAA
>JAHKKF010497492.1:0-26715 GCA_019740295.1 Labeo calbasu | reverse complement strand
TTTTTTTTTTTGCTTGTCTACATGCTAGTCAGGTTTTCAGGTGACTTCTCATTCTAGAGATCATCGGATTGGATAAAAATGTACAGTAAGAACAGTAAGATTTTTAATGCTTTTTAAAGAATTCTCTTCTGCTCACCAAAATACAGCTAAATCAGTAATATTGCAAAATATTTTTACTGTTTAATATAACTGCTTTCTCACAGAACATATTTAAAAAAATATTTTATTCCTGTGATCAAAGTTAAATTCTGTCACAGGACCCTTCAGAAATCATACTAATATGCTGATTTGCTGTTCAAGGAACATTTATTATTATTATCATCATCAGTATTTAAAACAGTTGAGTACTTTTTCAGGATTCTTTGATGAATAGAAAGATCCAAATATCAGCATTTATCTGAAATAAAAAGCCTTTGTTACATTATACACTACACAAGCTTGGAGTCAGTAATACTTTTATTTAGCAAGGATGCTTTAAACTGATGATAAAGACATTTATAATGTTACAAAAGATTTCTATTTCAGGTAAATGCTGTTATTCTGAACTTTCTATTCATCAAAGAAACCTGAGGAAATTCTTCTCAGCTGTTTTTTTAACATCAAAAATGTTCTTTGAGCAGCAAATCAAAATATTAGAATTATTTCTGAAGGATCATGTGACTGGAGTAATGATGCTAAAAAACAGCTTTGAAATCCCAGGAATATATTACATTTTTAAATATATTCAAATAAAGATGATATTTTAAATAGTAAAAATATTTCAAAATTTCACTGTTTTTGCTGTACTGTAGATCAAATAAATCCAGACTTGGTGAGCAGAAGAAACTTCTTTAAAAACATTAAAAATCTTACAGTTCAAAAACTTTTGACTGGTAATCTAAGCCAAATCTCTCACAACTGAATGAACAATAAACACAGACACTTTTTCTAAAACAGTCTATTTATTGTTAAACACTTTCATGAGATTTGGTCCACTGTGATCAGTATTTCACTTCCAACCAGGGAGAAAAAGGAGAAAACAAAACAAACGAATGTAAAAATACAGTACAAAAAGAGGCATTGTTGTTTTTCCTTTTCATTTTTTTTCAAAACCCTGATTTTTACTGGTTATCTAAGCAGGTGAAAAATAAACCCATCTCAACAGAAACATCTCAACCGATATAATCCAACAGTCGCTAAATCCCACATTGTCTTTTCAGGCTGAACATGAATTATTACGAACACATTTCTGCTTTACACTTCGCCTAGAAAGTGCGCAACACAAAGGTCATTTTAAAACGGGCAATCTTCCATGGTTTTCAAAGTCCAGAGAGCCCAGAACATTCCAGTTCTGCGATAAAATAAACTCAAATGGAGAATGAGGATGATGGTGAGTAAATGACCATTACTGCAGCCTTCAGACAGTCAATGGCCAGCAGTACTAACCCTTTGATATGAATATGAATGATTGCAAACTCCATCCCATGTTTGAACAACAGAGACTGTTTAATGAGCGTCTCAGCTTTTAGGTTGTGTTCTCAACGGTTATGCACACTACCTCAGCTCTACCGTGCCAATTTTTCAGATGTGCAAAACCAGTCTCCATTGTCAACCAGAGAACATTTACGATACACTTCCCTCCCCTATTTCTTTAAACAAGTTGTCTAACGGTGTATATATCATTATACTGAAAGAGTAAGATTATTTGTTAAGGTATTTATAATTGTATATAAATGTATAGTATAAGGCGCTATGCAGACAAACATAAATATCCATGTATGCTTCGTGATCCGTCACGTATAGCGCTCAAATCAAAACTCAATCAAGATCATGGTGTTGAAGGAGCTTGCTAAGGCATAATATCTCTTCACTACCACTCTAGAAATCCTCATAAGAGATCCCAGGCTTCAAAAAACAAACTAGAACACATGAAGTCACTTGCCTTCCACTGTGTTCAAGTTAGAAAACAGACAGGTAACTAACCGAGGATCAATTCCTCTATTCCAGACAGCTCACCAAGCATACACAGACATAATTCACTGTTAAGTATTATATTCATACATGGATACATATATTTAAAGTGTTATACATAGCAATTAACATATACATATATCAATAGCATATAGGAAGATAGAAGTAGTCATAATGGCAATCATTATCATCACTGTCATCATCATAATAATAGCAGTAGTAATAATATGATCCCTCGGTAAAGCGTACTAGGTCACTCCAGAACGTCCCTCCCAATCTCCATACAAGCTGGAATCTGTTACCAAGCCAAATCTGCTCCTTCACATATCTTTAAACCCTGAAATTCAATGCAACGAAGTACCTGATTCTATTCTCTATAACAAACCATCTCAGGGTGCTTCAATTACCATATCACTTATAGGCAGTTCGGGGCAGCAAATTCTCATCTAATCCTCGCAAATCGGACACTTCTGGAATGGCTCATAAGAAAAAAAAAAAATTCACTAACCATCTAATCAGCAATACATGTCATAGCATAGCTCAATAACAAGAAGTTCTATGTAATCAATACAAGGTAAGGTTATACTTAATTAAGCTTAACTGCTAAGTTATCAATAATCATTAGTAGTATGCCAATATAGTAAATATATATGTGTGTGTGCGTGTGTTTGTGTATATATTTATATATATATCATGTCCACTTAAAGGAAGGACGAGGCGTACTAAGGGTAGCACTGCATGTCTTGACAGTATATTATGAATATAACTACAAATAGGCAGGGCACGTACAGCTCTTTTGCCTTATAATGCGTCTCCGTTCATGCTCTTAATATGAAATTAATAAACGGTACATATGAGTACTGGCCCACGTTGTGTGGCGAACAAGAGTCTCCTAGCACTTAATGGGTTGTACAGGTAACGCACTTCAAATCCCAATCTAAGAGCTTGAATGAACAAACACGGAAGCATAGTTCAATCACTGAAGAAAAAAATAATAATAATAATACAAAGTGTATTTTCAATCCAAAGAGAAGGCTGCAAACAGCCCTTGTGTGCATTCTGTCCTATTCTTCAATCAAGCACTGCCAAAGTGTCACTCAGTGCAAAAGGAAAAGAATGAGGAAAGAGTGCATGTCAGTGCAAGATCTGTGACTTATGCAAGTTAGGGTGGCTTTTACTTAGTTAGTCCATTATTAATTGCCTTGGTGTATCAAATACATTCGTCATCTGAACAAATCTCAAATTTCTTGTAAATGGCCACTTTTGGCTGTACATTCAAACTCTTCTACCAATATGGCAGGAACACAGAGTTAAGCACCATTTAAGACAAAATTATCAATCTGACGCCACATAGTTGAGTGAAACACGAGTGGCGTTCAAGATGGGTGCTTTGATTTGATACGGGGAGAACCAGTCTGTTTTGGTTTTGAGTTTAAAAAGCACTGTGGGAACAGATCTTCAACTCCTTAGAAATGTTTGGGGAACGTAAAAACAAACTGCCTTTACTAGAGCTGTGAAAGTACCAGTGTGCACTCACGTGACACCACATGAAGTGTCACGTCAGCGAGTGGGCAAATGTGTTTGATAAAGGGTGAAAAAGCATGTGGGGTGTGTGTATGTGGCAACAATCGCTGTTAGTTCTACAATCAGGCGCTCTGCCCTGAAGGGCATCAGAGCCTGGTACTTCACAGAGTGGCACTGAAAGAGTGGGAAAGGTCGCCTTTAGAAGCTGACATCTGAACAGGAAGACTCATCCAGACCGCCTGTAACCACACACTTTCGGGCCCAGGTCACAGATCCCCTCCGCCACCAGACATCCGTCGCCCAACCTGTAAAAATAAAGCATGGAGAACAACAGGTTCAAAAACAACAGGTCTAATCACACAAACAAATCATTTACTTCGGCAAACACCCACCATTGACTCAGAATAGTCAGTTGGCATGGCGATCTGTTTTTCCTCTGGGGGTGGAGTCATTAAGGTGCCGTCTGCACGCCGGTTCTGATTGGTCAGTGAAAGCCACATCTCGTACATCTGCTGCATGTCTCTCACTTAGAGCACGGAGAGATACACAGCTTGGGTTAAAACGCATTAATGGATTAAGGAAACATCACTGAATCACACCCATAAAAACAAAAGAAAAACATCTAAATCATTCAGTGGACGGAAATGGATTCTCACAGCTGTTGTTTTTCATGTAGGTCCACACATCTCGCTCCTCCAAACTGTGTGCAAAAGAGCAGTTCCCAATATAGTGGCACTTCTTCTGTTTCATGACATGAACGCACATCTGCAAACAAATGGATAGTCAAAAAAAAAAAAAAAAAAAAAAAAAAAATAATGCAAAAATGTTGCATAGAGACTTACATGCATCATACACACCCCACACCACATTTAAATTCAATTTCCATTTTATTTAAAAGTCATTAAATAGGAAACAACCTTCTGCTAAAATTTGTTTGTGAACTAAACATCATTTAAAATTTTTAGTTTATTTTGAGTTGTTTGCTGGCAACTCTTTCTGGTTCAAAGCCATTGAAAAGATGTGTTTACAATGTGCGTCATTAAGTTTCAGCTAAAAATGACCAAAAAGCACTGCGTGGGGG
Organism: Labeo calbasu; assembly: GCA_019740295.1. NCBI lineage: Eukaryota > Metazoa > Chordata > Actinopteri > Cypriniformes > Cyprinidae > Labeo > Labeo calbasu. The sequence continues at coordinate 22,160 of JAHKKF010497492.1, read as the reverse complement.
GCTGAAATGTTTCCATTTCCAGAACACTATTAAAGATGTGGTCTTTGGTTCATGATACATGTAATATTTTACATGAGTAATGTTATTTAAGAGGCCTGGGTTGAAAATTTCCTGATTTAACAAAGATACACACCGTTTCCTATTCATACGTGAATAAAATTTCATTAACATTATTTGTAGGCTGCCAGCCATCCAATAATCTCAAAAGATTGTGTGTTCTTACTTTCTGATAAGAAGAAGTCTCAGCTTTTAAATAGTATATTTTTAGCATGAAATTCTGACATACTTTAATGTGACCAAAAAAAACCAAAAAAGAAAACCAGCTAATGCGTCAGCAGCACCACATGCAAGAAAAAAAAAATTGAGGTTGAACCACTAATGTCACATGGACTATTTTAATGATGTCCTTACTACCTTTCTGGGCCTTGAACGTAGTAGTTGTGTTGCTTTCTATACAGGGTCATAAAGCTCTCATATTTCATAAAAAATTACTTAATTTGCTTTTCAAGATGAATAAAGGTTTTACAGGTTTGGAATGACAAGAGGGTGAGTAATTAATGGCAGAACTTTAATTTTTGGGTGAACTGTCCCTTTAAAGTCATCTTTGCCTGTTAGTGATGTCTTAAGTAGTTTGTATGAAGAAGACTCTCATGAAAACTAGTTATGACAGCTGTTTACATTATTATATTTCTACACAAATTAAAGTAGAAACAATGATATCATTACAAAGTTGATATAAATGTATAAAAGTAATTTAAATGGTTGTATATGCTGGGTTCGTACAGATACTGTAAAATAAAGTTCCAGGAATTTCAAGGACTTTTCAAGCACTACTTTTTTGATTTTCAAGGACTTCAATCAGAGATTGAAGGGAAAAAAAAAAAAAAAAGAAAAAAGGTGTGCAAAACCGTCCCATCCCGATCTGAATCAAATGATTCGGGATCCATGCTCCTAGGTTCTGATCTAAAGCAAAAGATTTGCAAACCCGGTCTAAAGATTCAAGATCCATGCTCCGAGGTCCCAATCTCAATAATGAATTACAAACCAGCATTTCAGATTAGGACTCGGAGCGCGGAGCGTGCATCGTTAAATTCACGGAATGATTCAAGAACCTGCTCCGAAGTCCTGATTTAAATCTAATGATTCACACTATGCAACTTGAAGTAACGATCTAAATCAATTGATTCGCAATATTCAAAGTTCTGACTTAAATCAAATGATTTGCGATAAACAATTTGAAGGCCCTATCTACACTTTCCAGTTGGAGAGCTTCGAAACAGTGCGTCATGTTGTGACATAATGGTTTTTTTTAATGGTTTTTAAAATCATTACAAGCAATCTCAAAATTCGAAAATGAATGGCTCATTTAATTTGATCTGGTTTTTTTTGCTAGTAAATGGCTTGAAATCAAAAGAAAAGAGTCAATCGGAGCGGTTCCAGCTTAAATGACTCAATTGATTTCTTTCATCTGTTCCTCTTTTTGCATCTTCAGCCATGTTTACATGACACTGTCAGTACTACTACTGGTTTAGCTTGATAGTTTTATGACATTAAATGAAACAGGCGAGAATGACAGGCGCTGTCATTCATTTTAACATTTAATATAATAGTAATGAGAAGGTTCCCTGTATAGTGAACAGCATTAGTTGGTAGAGGCTTTGTTTTATTTAAAAAAAAAAAAACTGCCGTGTACCTGAAATATTTACAAATCGAACCAATAACTTATGTATCAGAATCAAATTGTGAAATCTGTACCTATACCAATCCCTAATAATTACAATAATATTAAGATGCACTAATATTAACGTTTACTGTAAATGTGTATTCAACCTGTCATCTTTCTAAAAAGAATGATCAACATAATATAGTGAATTGTTATTGAAGGAAACATTAGACAAGAAACTTATTCATAATTAGCCATAGCTTCCATTAGCATAAATATTACACTGCATGATGTTTAACAGATCACGAAAACAGCACCGCTGCTCAGTGTCAGCACTAAAACCTGCTTGTCTGAGGAAACTCACAGAACAGTTTCTGTTTGCTGTCACTATAATTTAATCAACAAAGGACTGACTCACATCATATTGTTGGGGGTAGGTACGAGAAAAAGGCAGCGGTCGCACTACCACCCACTTTTTCTTCTCAAACGATTTCACTAGCAAAACCCTGCGCTCCTTTGTCCAGCTGGAAAGAAGAAGAGACAAAGCACAAAGCAGCATTATACCATAATCACTGGATATTACACCAAATACCATTATGATAGACCTCAGGCAAAGCTGCTGTCTACTTTATCCAATAAAAGCAGTCACATGACTGTTCCAGTAAACATTACAAGTACGTTAATTTTTAATGAGCACACACTGTCCATCCTGGTGGTAAGATGATGCCTACTTAAATGAGGGAAGCTAACCTGTGCCTGGCTTTGGCAGTGCAGTACTTCAGGGACTTGTCTGGCTCGTTGACCTGGCCCTCCCTCCAACACTGTCCACACACAAACTTCATTTTCAGATTCAAGCCACGCCCTCGACCGCATCCCACAAGTCCTCCTCCACCTCCTCCTGTGTTTCCGCCTCCGATGCCATCTCCTCCTCCACTGACAACTCCTCCAGAGACCACAGCACTACTGCTGACAGCACTGCTGTTACTGCTGCTTCCACTGGGCTGGTGAGGCCCGAGCATGGGCTGAAGAGGGTGGGTGAAAAAAGAAAGACTTACTAGACTTAAAACAACAAAATTTACATAGAATTAAATCTACTGCAGGAGCAATCAAATAAAAGAACAAGATTACAGCAAAGATGAGCATTTGTGAGACAGCAGAGTGCTGTTATTGAGCCTCACCTTCTGTCGCTGTGCATTCTGTTCCAATCTGTGCCAGTGTCTCTTAGACTCCTGGACCATCTCCTCATGGGTAATACCTGACCCAACACACAAGCACATACAAAAACTCTTATTTTTAAAGAGTAAAAATGGTAAGACCGTAACGAACCAGAGCACAGGGCAAAAAAAAAATGTACAGAAGTGACAGTAATGTCCTACACTACTGTTTAAGGGTCATTCCTGGTATTCAGTAACATTTCAACTTGGAAAATACATTTTCAACTACATATAATTCATTTTCTAAATACCCCACATAATTAGGCACATGTCAAACAAACAACAAAAAGCATATTTTCCCACCTCAGTCATTAACAACCTTTTATTATTTTCAGTTATTTTCAGATTTAGACACCTTTTTTTACCCTCAACCCCTTAACGGACCAAATGGAATTAGTTTAAAAAGGAACTTGTTATAAAACAAACATCTACCTACTGCTCATGTGTCCCTCATAAAAATTGATAGCAAATGATAGCAAATGTAACATTTATCATATTTTTCACATTTTTAAAGGACTGAAGCTAAAAATACACAAATTGCATGTCTATGGTCTCTTTATTTTTAACTAAAACCACTATTTTATTGTTTTAGTCCTTAACATGTTAGAGAGTAATCAGAAAAAAAATGCTTTCATTCTTATTTGTCTTGTATTTTTTCAAAAATATTAATAATTCGACAAGGCGTGGCAGGGTTCAAGAATATAACAAATTTGAAGGAATACATTGCCTTCAGTTTTAATTTTTGGTTTTGTTTCTCTTTCATTTTGTCCCCTTATTTCTGAGTTAACATATCTGCATGCCCAATAAGGGTGCAATTTCTAATGTACAATGCTTGTCAAATGTTAAGTTGAAATGTTAAATTAAACATTCTATTTATAGAAAAATATGAGTTGTCATGATTTGGTAAGTATAGTGACGGGGACACTATACTGTAAAAAGCACCGTCCTTCGGGTGAAACATTAAACCGAGGTCCTGACTCTCTGTGGTCATTAAAAATCAAATGGCACTTCTCAGGAAGAGTAGGGGTGTATCCCTGGTGTCCTGGCCAAATTCCCTCCTCTGGTCTTTGTCTATCATGGACCCCTAATAATCCCCATTCATTGAATTGGCTCTATCACTCTCTCCTCTCCACCTGTGGCTGGTGTGTGGTGAGAGCACTGGTGCCGTTGTCCTGTAGCTGCAGTTGCATCATCCAAGTGGATGCTGCACACTGGTGGTGGGTGAGGAGAGACCCCCATATGACTGTAAAGCGCTTTGGGTGTATGGCAATACACATTGAATGCGCTATATAAAAGGCGCTTATTCATTCATTAATTTATATTTGCTGAAAACATTAATTTTTATTTTTATTAAAATGATTAATAAATGCAGTTCACAACCCCGCAAACAATAAGAAATACATATATTTGTGACAAGGTTTAGGTTTTTCATTAAAAATGGCCACTGCATCTCATGCATATGGCACGAATAAAATAAGAACACTGTATATACTTATGCACTAAAATAAAATGTTGAAAAATAATAATGTTCCATCTTAATTTTATGTGACTGGGTTGAGTTGTTAAGCTTGACAGTACTCTCCCTGACTATAATAAGCCTAAAAAATATGAATAAAAAGCATGATACTACCAACCATTTTCTGTACCACTATCAAAGAGATCTGAATGATGTAATTTCTGGTAAATGCTGTCACATATAAACAGAGTCTAAATTATTATGGGCGTAGAATGGTTAGTATGACGGGGTTAAGTTCATACTAAGAGATGTAGTGTTAAAGTTAATGGTTTTTTTTTGTTGTTTAGAAAATATCTTGCAGTTTTTAAAAATAGATATTTTTCACAAGAAAGGAACATAAATAAAATGTTTACATTACTGCCAAAAATCACAGACACTATGCACAGTTTGTTAATAATTTTCTAAGTACAAACTGAGTGAACAAAACAAAATGCTTGGTTTAAGACAGATATAATACATGATTTTATGCTAAAAAAATATTACAATGCAATTATTATTTTTATTCATTAAAATGGGCATACCACAGTATTGTGAAAAGCTTTGAACAATTAATTTTGGTGAACCACCACCAGTTTCTAAACTCTGGGGGACTGAAATACTACCGAATCCCGGGAATAACCCTTAAAGGGATACAGTTCACCCAAAAACGAAAATTCTGTCATTAATTACTTGCCCTCATGTCGTTCCAAACCTGTAAGACCTTTGTTCCTCTTCAGATCAGAAATTAAGATATTTTTGATGAAAATGTAGTAAGGACATTGTTAAAGAATTCCATGTGACATCAGTTCAACTGTAATTTTATAAAGCTACGAGAATACGTGTGCAAAGAAAACAAAAATAACAACTTTATTCAACAATTTCTTAATTTCTGTGTCAGTCTTCTACACGTGTTCACAAAAGTACCAAGGTTGAACCACTGATGTCACATGGACTATTTTAATGATGTCCATACTATTTTTCTGGGCCCAGGAACTGTCTACGAAGAGTCCGAAAGCTCTCGGATTTCATCAAAAATATCTTAATTTGTGTTCAACAGATGAATGAAGGACTTACTGGTTTTGGATGACATGAGGGTGAATAATTAAGGATATAACTATTAATTTAATTTCTGGGTAAACTAACTCTATAAGCAATATAAAGCAAAACAGCAGATTTCAGTGTGCATGCACACAAACATTATTACTGCATGTCTTACGTACCTGTGTCCTGCTGAAGCACCCAACACTTGAGTTCTATGACTGAATGTGCAAAGGAACAACTGTCCTCACGCTGACAGCCGTATCGCACCTCATGGCGGCACACGTCAAACTGGCAGAGTGGGTGAAGAGGGCGTACTTTACTGTAGCGCACGTTTGCTGAGCGAACCACGTGCACCAGGCACCTGTCCGGTTAGACACAAACATATGAGAGGGGATATGATGTGATGGCTGCTTAAGTGCTACAAAATCATATTAGTGATTCAAGTCTTAATGCAGCAAGGGATAAAAAAGACTCACTTGTTATCATCAAAGGGATGTCGTGCAGTGAGGTTGGAACACACAGCGAGATTCTCCTTGCTTCGCTTGCTAATGATACGAGGCTTACTGTCAAAACATTCCTACAGGAAGGCGAAGGCCAGAATAATCACTTAGACAACATATCAAAACAAGAATGCAACAATTCTAGCTCCAACATTAAATATGAAGGTGCACATTACCTCACAGAGGAACATAAACATGCCCATATGGAGCTGAAGGAGACGGGTGACACTGAGGGCCCGTCGTTCGTTGGTGCCCAGAGGGTCAAACAGAAGCTCACGACTTAGAGCTCCCTTCCTCTCTTGTGTCCAAACATCGATCTCCTCTTGGCAATAGGCAAAAGTGCAGTTTTCACCATACTGGCACTCCTGACGCTCTTGTACCTCTGCAAAGAGAGAATGAACAATGAGCTCAATTATTAAATTATATCATTATTAAACTATAAATGTAAGGTTTTTGAGGAAAACATTACAGGATTTTTCTCCATATAGTGGACTTCAGTTCAACCCCATCGGGTTGAAGGTCCAAATTGCAGTTTCAATGCAGCTTTAAAGGCATCTATATGATCCCAATGGAGGAATAAGGGTTTTACCTAGCATAATGACCAATCAAAAAAACAACAACAACACACAAATGCTCGTCTTGCACTAGCTTTTCACGCATTGTGTCACACAAAAATCACACAAGATTAGTTCTTTGTCTGTGTACTTCGGTTCAAAACTCCATCCATCTCATTTTCTCCTCCAAATTGAAAATTGTCTGACGTTGTTTTACCTTTTTTTGGAAAGGCTGTTTGACTTTCTTTGCACGTTTACTTTGTAAAGGTGGGTCGATACTTTTGCCTACCTTACGTGTGACCTTTCCAACCTTATTATGTAATGTGTGAGGTCGGGCTGTTGCAAGACAAGCATTTATGGTTAAAAAGTATCCAAGTTTTTACTGTTTTAAGAAAATGACTGATCATTTCACTAGATAAGACCCTTATTCCACTGCTGGGATTGTGTAGAGCCCTTTGAAGCTTCACTGAAACTGCAATTTGGACCTTCAACCCACTGGCCACCACTGAAGTCCACTATACAGAGAAAAATCCTGGAATGTTTTCCTCAAAAACATAAATTTCTTTGCGACTGAAGACAGAAAGACATGAACATCTTGGATCACATGGGAGTGAGCAAATTATCAGGAAGTTCTTATTCTGGAAGTGAACTTATCCTTTAAGTTTTGGGTAAAAAGCGAATTGATTCAATCCACAGGTTTTTGATTTGCAAATTTAGATTTTACAAATTCAATTCAAGGAATTAAGATTCAATTCAATTGTAGATTTGATTTTATATTTTTAGTGCATTCACCGGATTATGTAAATGTTTCTCCTAATGTGTCTTGGGGAAAAAAAAAAAAAACTACTTAAGATTATTACACGTATTGAATACAGGTACATACAGGCTGGAAATAAAACAGAGTGCAATGTGCTGATAAAATATTTTCAAGCCAAGTAAACCTAGGAACACATTCCATATTAAATTATTTACCCACGAGCTTTCTGGCTCTGGATGTGACATTTTTTAAATTCCAGACCACTTAAATGTGTTTTGCTCCCCCATATAAACAATTAAACCCATAAAACTGTAGTATTTTATCTTACAGAAAATAGTAGTGAGGTTTCTACCATATGAAAGCATTTTATGTTTTTGTAGTAGTGGCCATGCAGTGAACTGGAAGTTTTTATTGGTTTGTGCGCATTTGACTCAAAAGAGCCGTCATCTGCTCATGTGACAGCCAGTAACAGGCCTGAGGAAAGATTAAATCTAAAATGCCTGTAAAGCTACTCTGAAAACATGTCAATAAGAGTTACTGATGGAACAGAAAGCAAGCACAATCCAGTGAAAAGATAAAAGATTAGAGTGCGGCACATGTTTGCAAGGGAGAGCTGTGAGGACGTGAATCATGCCACGATACGTCTACGATCATTTGTGTATGCAAGTAATGTAATGTTTATATATTTTAAAACATTGAACTAATCCTTTAATTGTGATTCAGTAAAGTATTGTTCACTTTCGGAAGGAACATTTCCTGATAATTTACTCACCCCTATGTCATCCAAGGCATCCATGTCTTTTTCTTCAGTCAAAAATACATTTTTGAGAGAAGCATTCCAGGACTTTTCTTCACTGGACTTTAACAGGTTTAAGGTCCAAACTGTAGTTTCAATGCAACTTCAAAGGGTTCTACGCGATCCCAGCCGAGGAATAAGGGTCTTATCTAGCAAAACAATGTAATTTTTCTTAAAAAAAAAAAAAAAGGTTAAATTAAAATTTCTATACTTTTTAAACCACAAATGCTTGTCTTGTACTAGCTCTGCGATGCACGTCTTTACACATTACATAATCACGTTATTCCCTTATTCCTCAGCTAGGATCATGTAGAACCCTTTGCAGCTGCATTGAAACTGCAATTCGAACCTTCAAACAGTTGATTCCCACTAGGGTTCCATTTTAGAACCAATTCCAAATTTCGGAAATTCCGTTTTTACCGTGGTATTATTTGTTAAAACCATAGGCAAAAATTCCTCTTAGGCCTAAGTGTTCTAAGTGTGCTCATGTTATTCAGCTGCAGCAGAAAGCTTTGTAAAAATACAGAATAAAAATATCCTTAAGAATCTGAATCAATAAAATTCAAACGATACCCAACCCTAATTCACACTGAAGTCCACTATATAGAGAAAAATCCTAAAATATTTTTCTCAAAAACCTTAATTTTTTTTCTACTGAAAAAAGGCATGAACATCTTGGATGACAAGGAGGTAAGTAAATTGTCATTACATTTTTATTCTGGAACTGAACGAATGCACTCAGGATGCACTCAGAAAACAAGTGAATTGTTAGAGCTCTAACTGATTCATTAATAAACACTGAGCCATACCTTTGCAGAGAACAAATGCCCCAAGGAAGTTATTACGAGCAGGACGGGGTCGCACCCTCTTCCAGGTGGGGTCATCTGAGGATTTGAGGCGACAGAGCAGCACATCTCTCTTACAGCGATGCGCTGCATCAGGTTGATAATGGTAGTCCATGACCCGTGGCCCTAATTCAGAAAAGATACCCTTCTTTCAGACAGGTATAACTTGTTTGGGAATAGTTCTGATATGTACCCATTTATCATATCACACAGTTAAGAGGTACAATACCTATGCGACTGTAACAAGCATTACAGGCCTGTCTGAACTCATGTGTGGCAGCCAGAGGGTTTCGTGACAGCAGAGAAAGGTTGGTACCAACTGGTCCATTCTGTTGGAGGCAAGAACAATTCTCTGACCAAACTGATAGCAAACCATTTTTATAAACATTTAAAGTTATATACGTAGAAGAGTAAGACTATGAGCTAAAACTGAGCAGTTTACAGGTACAGAACAGGTAAAACTCACTGCATTGGTGGCATTATGATTCCGCAAACTGGGGATGAAACTGTGAGAGATTCGTCCACCTAAGATTATAAAGAAGGGAAAATGAATGAAATAAAAAGGTTTGAGTTCTCAACATTAAATTACTGTCACATCAAGACATTTGATATATTATTCAAATACAGCTATGAATGGTTTGATTATGTTTTTCCAAGACGTCTCTCATGCTCACCTGGCTGCATTTATTTGATCAAAATACAGTAAAACAGTAACATTGTAAAATATTACTGCAATGTAATTATTTTTCTATATGAATATATTTTAAAATAAGATTATAATGGCAAACTTATTTTTTTCAGTGGAATTTACTCCATTCTTCAGTGTCACATGATCCTTTAGAAATCATTCTAATCATTTCTAATTATTATCAATGTTGAATACAGATGTGGTGCTTAATATTCTGGAAACTGAAAAAGCATATTTTATATTTTAAAAGTCTTTACTGTCACTTTTAATCAATTTAATACATTCTCGCTAAATAACAGTAACTTTTTTTTTTCTCAAAACAACAGTGTGTATCATATTCCAAGTTAAAACACTCACCAGGAAGTGTGTACTCAGAGAGGGAATCCAGTCCTCCTGTGCTTAATGATCCAGACCCCCCCTTCCCTGCAGTGTCTCCAGCTCCAGAGCTAAAGGAGCCGAGGGAGTCCATCGTCTGGGACGAGGCTTCGCTTTGACCTAGAACTGAGGAGGACTCCAGTGGGGGGAGCGTACTGACAGCAGAGTTGAAATATGGAGTCGAGAGCTGAGCGGAGGATGGTGGGAGACCTGGAGAGTATGGAGGCCTCAAACCCACAGCAGTGTTTGGTAGGTTAGTGGGAATGACCCCTTGAACTGGGTTCTGATGGAGAGATAAGAAAATCAGTACTTTCACTTTGATCAATCCAGTATTGAGCAACTATGTCCCACTGTCCCTCCCTACTGCTCTCTATTTCACTCACCACGCTGACCTCGGCTCCTTTGGGAATACCTTCCAGCAAGGTGTCCAGGCATGAGTTGTCCTCATTCATCACACATTCTTCCATGTGTTCAGACACAGGCACAGAATACGGCACCCGCCCCGATGGCTCCTGGCTTGGGCTTTCTGGCATGTCTTGGGGCACAACTGGACTCAGTGTGGGCATCTGTGGGTCATCACTTACTGGGATTGGTGTAGCCAAAGGAGCAGGGATGCACTGGGCACTTGTTAAATCTGTGGGATAGAGATGAGAACACTGAATCACCCAATTCATTTTTGCTTAATGAATATTCATTCACGTACTTACAGGGGTGGCCAAAATTATTAGAACACTAGTATTTTCACCAGCTAGAAAATGGTTTTAAGTTATTTCTATCTTTTGCTGTAATGTCAGTAGGAAATACCAGTTTAGATTTCCAAACATTCATTTTGCCATTAATTGTAATAAACAGCCAGTGCTCCACACAGAGATCTGATCTCATCATCATCCAGTCTGTCTAGAATGACATGAAGAAACAGAACAAACTGAGACAGACTAAATCCAGAAGAACTGTGGCAACGTCTCCACGATGCTTCAAGAAACTCACCTGCAAAGCTACAGTACTGATAAATGTTTTAGGCACTTGTGTAAAAATGCTGTAAAATGAGGATGCTGTCAAAAACGATGTCATAAAATAGATTTTCTTTATCAATTAACTTCTGTTAAATCAATTATATCAACATTTGGTGTGACCATCCTTTGCGTTTAAAGCAGCTTTTGTCCTAAGTGCACTTGCACATAGTTGTTCAGGTAGCTATGCAGGTCTCTTGAAGCATCTTGGAGAGGTTGCCACAGTTCTTCTGGTTTTATTTTGTTCTGTTTCTTCATTTCAATCCAGACAGATTGGATGATGATGAGATCAGATCTCTGTGTGGAGCACTAGCTGTTGTCAGACTCCTTGTGCAAACAAAAATCTCACTGGATTATTACAATTAACGGCAAAATGAATGTTTGGAAATGTAAACTGGTATTTCCTACTGACACACTACAGCAAAAAGATAGAAACAACCAACTTAAAAACATTTTGTAGCTGGTGAAAATACTAGTGTTCTAATAACTCTGAAGTAATTGCATGTGTATATTTATATAATATACCTGATCCAATATCAGTCAAAGACTCAAGACCATTTGAGGAAGTCTGAAAAGAAAAAAACAAGGAGATTTGTTAATGTAATCCAAACCATGCAATTCTTAATTTACAAAATAGCTTTTTATTTAAGAAAGCAACTTTATGACCAATATAGGAAAGGTCTGGTTTTGTAAAACTTGCCTCCCCTGTAGGAGAATTAGTTTCTCCATTGCTGTCTGCTGCAGATGTTGTAGAATCAAGCTGAAATGAAAAGGTGTGACATGTCAGGATGAGTACAATTATATAAAGTGTAAATTATCAATATTTAAACTTAAGCTAAAAGACAAACCTGAGGGCTGACGTACGCTTTGCGGATTTTCAAACCAAGTTTGTTAGCTAGATCCTGAGCAAGCTCACTGACTTGCCGGTCCTGTTTAACATAAAGCATGCAAACAACCAATGTTTTGTTAGTTAAGCATCACATGAACTGGCAAGACAAGTGATACAAATCTCTAAACAAACATTGTACACATCAAATTATATACACTACTATCCAAAAGTCTGGGGTTGATTTTTTATTTTTTAAATATATGAGAGAAACCTCTTGGGCTACATTTAATAAACAATGCAGTAAAATATTTTGTAAAAATATTATATTTAAAAAAGATGTTTTCTGTTTTTATATATTTTAAAATGCAATTTATTCCTGTGATGGTAAAGCTGAATTTCTGATTTTGTTTTTAGTTTTCAGTGTCATATGATACTTCAAAAATCATTCAACATGCTGATTTGGTGTTCAAGAAACATTTTGTATTATCATCAGTGTTGAAAATGGTTGTGCTGCTTAATATTTTTGTGGAAATCAAGATTTGCAAAATTCTTTGTAAATGTTCAATGAAACAGTACTTATTTGAAAATAAAATCTTTTGTAACATTATAAATGCCTATACTGTCACTTTTGATTAATTTAATGCATCTTTGCTAACTAAAAACTTTCTGACTTTTGAATGGTATAAACAATAATACAAATTGCAGATTAACATGCCATTGCTTCAGCTTATGAAAACATACATGAGGGGCCGTTAACAGGCATCCGGTGCCACACTCATAAGCCTCTCTGAGTCTGCCCAGCTCCCTCAGACAAAGTGCCTTCCTGTAGAGCGCTCTGCGACTGCCCTCCGACACACACAGTGCACTATCACAGTCCTGGATGCCCCGTTCGTACTCCCCCTAAACATAACACACAAGAGAAGTCAGATTTGAAGAAATTGTCTTTGCAACACTAACTGCCGTACTACTACATGCATACATTGCACATGCTAAATTCCATTAAGTCCTCAGTTTACAACGACAGATTCAAAAGCCAACCAACTGACCAAAAATCCAACTTACCAGACTATAATGAGCAGCTGCCCGGTTCACATAAAGGCTCTCTAACAGCTCGGGGGGAATGACCAGTGCTTCAGACTGAGCATAGCGAGCTACATTCACACCCTCGCTGTAATGGACTGATGCTTGTCTCCACTCTCCATCGCGATACACTGCGTTACCTTCATCCAGCAAATTACATACTAGCTGAGTCAGGAATGCCTGGGGAAAAAAGCGAGAGAGTTTCTATTTAAATCAAGCTCATGAAACACAATAAATATGGATTATCTAACAGAGCCATTTTTCTTCAGAGATATTACATACAAATCATACCTCATAACCCTCAGGTTCAGGAAAAGGCAAAGATGACCTGTGCCAAAAACAGAAATAAATTTAGCAATTTTGGGATGACAAACACATAAACACAGAGCGGAGGGGAAGCAGCTAATATTATATATGCATTATAAAGATGCAGCACATCTAGACACTTACTGAATGAATCCCAAGGCTTTCTGAATTTCCTCCTTGCGCTTCTGTCGTTCTAGATCCATAGCTGTAACATATCACAACCAACAAGCAACATTTTAAATATTTTATTACATGTAAACACAACGTATGGTGTAACAAAATAAAAATACACTTTGTAAGGACAAAACATACAATTACTGCAAGTGGTTTTACAAAGTATAAAAACAACAAAGTCGCATATAAAAACATTTCAATTACATGTGTTTTTAACATTCTAGCTAACATTTGAAACTGATATACTGGTGTAGAAAATGTAGTTGCGGGAATTAGTTAGGGAAAAACTAAAGATTCGAACTTTTCTAGACATAATTGAGCACAATTAAGTAATTCAACAAATCATTTTATGCACATAGAGTAGACAATAAAGATGTATAATATCCAAGGCCTAAAATTTGAGATGAGCTACTCGTATCGCATCCCCGGGCTCGTCTAGGAAAAACACCCACTAATGCAATTCTCTCCGGACTTGAGAAATCAAAAACAAATACCATCATTTAATCTTTTAGCCGTACTTAAAACACTCCTAAATATAATTTAGAATATATAACATATTTTACCGATTTAATGTTGAAAGGTAGTGTCAGCGGAGCACACTAACGAGAAAGTTAAGTTGCACGGGCTTCGGTTTAGCATTAGCATTGCTACCTAGCGTTCGGCTAGCCCGCTAATGCTGTCAACTTCAGGTTTGTTTACACCAATTAATATCAATGATGAGTTTCACATACAGACACCAAACAGTGCCAACAAACACCCACAACATATTACTAGAGTCTAATATTTTATAATTAAATTCTAACGGATATTTTCTGCACAATATCGTATAAAAATCTCTTTAAAATTCTCCTGGTAGCCAATTAGCAAGCTACATTTACCGAAATGCTGCAGCGAGGACGCCTTTTAAGATTTTTTTTTACCTTAATAATAACTGGCAAAAAACACCGGAGGATAAAGTAAACACCAGAATGGGTTGATTACTAAAATGTTAAATACAAGTTAGTGTTCATTTCAAAAGTCAGCTATGTAGCAAGCTAAAACAGAGCCTTATTGGGAGGACATTCAACCCACCTAAGACTTTAGGTCTCCTCTTCCACCAGGAACTGTTTGTTATAGCAATAAATCCCTTTAACTATCAGGTAAAAGGTTTGGGTGTTTTATTCCTTCAAAATCATAATTTTAATTCATTCGCCTGCCCCAAATCAACGGACAGAAGATGTGCGACTTGAGTCGTTTTCCCCAAGTTGCTCTCAAGTTTAACTAAACCGTCCAGGCTGTGAGGTCCTAAAGGCAGAGAGATGGAGCCTTTTTTGTTCAAACTGGAGCACTCAGCCACTAGGGGCATGGGTGATTTTCTTTACAAAAACGTGGCTACTCTTTCACAAGGCTATCTCGCGTTTAAAAAAATAAATAAATAAATAAAAATATTGTGTGCCTATTCATTTAATTCAGGTACGAATGTAAGTCTCTGGTTTGGAGGTCGATTTTTATATAGATATTATAGTATCTTTGCATATTTATATTAGTAAATTTTACCTTTTAGATTATAGGAAAGAATAAATCACCTAAATATATATATGTTTTCAGATAAAAATGTAAAATAACAATTAATAGTTGCTGAGACTGTATCACATCAGCAGAGAGAAATAAATACATATTGATATTATGTCTCTATCATAAATTATGGGTCATCAAAGTTTGTAGATTTAAAACAGATTTAGATTACATTCCCAACATGTTTAGTGATTAAAAACCATTACATCTTCAAAATTATTCATTTTGTGTAGTCAAAATGCAACAGGGCCTCTATATTGCAATATTACAACTATTCACACAATGTAGTTCATTCACCATGTCATTAAGTATTCAAAATTGTTTTAACATAACCTAATAAAAGTAGAAGAGGGCTGAAGCTTTTATAAAGGTCAAAGCAATAGCACTATATAGGCATCTTATGCCTCCAAATGTGCATTTCTATGTACTTTACAAGAGATCTGAGGAATACCACAGTATTATTATTATTATTAGATATTTTACAGAGTGTCAGAGGGTTGCCCTAACATGAATATGTGCAGATTTTAGCGTTATGGGTAACTAGCAAGGCTCAAAAAAGCAAAGCATAGTGTACTTAATAGTGTAATAGTGTAAAAATAGTGGTGCAATCTGTGCATTTTTCTCTCTCGAAAATTCACTCCCATATTAAAATACGCTTAAAAATGTCTCATATGTAAGTGTAGGGTATTTTTGGAAGGGTACTTTTAACTTATAAAATTGAATTTCCGGCGTTGCTAGGCTCCTCCGGAATTAGCCGTTTGTTTACACATTTCTTTGAGCATCGTTGAAGCAGTCGTGAGGAGAAACTAAATCAACCGTGTAAGCTTTTTTCCCTACGTTTTACATGCATTTTTATGTCCAAAAATCATTTGTGCTCGACCGATATATAGAAGACTATGTGTATTTATAACTAGCTTCTTTTCTGTTACAGTAAGTAGTCTCTCGAAGATAACGGGAGTCACCTTGTTATTATTTTATGTATCATTTTATCTTATCTTATTATCATATTATCACTGTACTTAATTACCATTTTGGAATTAAGATTATTTGCCTTTGGTTTGCTTACCGGACAACTGTAATTAGCCTGATGTGGACACTGTCTGTTATATGTTGGCTACTGCACTTACTGCTAAAAAGCTAAAAAGACCATGTATTGAAATGTGTTATGTTGATGCAGGTTGGAAGGTCTGACGATATACTCGTCAAAATGCCTTTGTTTGGCAACATTTTCAGTCCCAAAAAAACACCACCTCGAAAGTCTGCATCCCTTTCCAATCTACATACAGTAAGTGCAAGTTTCTGTTAGTAAAATGCATTTCACATCAAATAATATGTATTTAGAAGCTAAATCATCATTTATTGTTTTTATCAGCTGGATCGGTCAACACGGGAGATCGAATTAGGTCTGGAATATGGATCCCCGGTGATGAATATTGGTGGCCAGAGCTTAAAATTTGAAGATGGCCAGTGGATCTCAGGTATGGCCTCCTACAATAAAAAGACCAGTTCAGTTTAATAACAGTAGCATGTTTAAGGAATGTAATGAATATCTTTGTCAATCACAGAGTCAGGAGGTAATATATCGGGAAAAGAGGTACAGCGATTAAAGAAGAGGAATCTACAGTTAGAAGAGGAGAATAATCTACTCAGGCTAAAGATTGAGGTTTTACTTGATATGGTGTGTATTTAATGTATATAATGCTCAAAGCCACAAGTTGCTTTAAAAATATGTAGGCTAAATCAATTTATAGTTATAAATTTAATGGCGCAAACTGCAAAGTGATTTATTTTTTTCCTTTAAGCTTTCAGAGTCAACAGCAGAAACACATCTGATACAGAAGGAACTTGAAGATGTGAAGAGTAATTCTAGGAAAAAGAAATGATGAAAGGAAATAAAGGGGAATTCAGCCTTTTTTACGCGTGTGTGTGTATCGTATAGGATTTTTACAATGAAATTGGTGGAAGTACACTTCCAGTCGAAAGTTTTTGAACAGTACAATTTTTAATGTTTTTAAAGAAAACATTCTTTTCTGCTCAGCAAGCCTGCGTTTATTTGATCCAGAGTACAGCAAGAACAGTACAATTCTGACATTTTTACTATTTAAAATAACTGTTTTCTATTTAAATATATTTTAAAATGTAATTTATTTCTGTGGTCAAAGCTAAATTTTCAGCATCATTACTCCAGAAATCATGCTAATATGCTGATTTGCTGTTGATTTTGCTTTTTTTTTTTTTTTTTTTTTTTAATCATTTTTATTATCAATATTTAAAACAGTTTAAAACAGTTACATTTTTTTCCAGGATTCTTTGATGAATAGAAAGATCAGCATTTATCTGAAATAAAAAGCTTTTGTAACATTATTCTCTATACCATTCAAAAGCTTGGAGTCAGTAAAATTATAGAAATGAAAACCTTTATTTAGTAAGGATACTTTAAATTGATGATGATAAAGACATTTATAATGTTACAAAAGATTTCTGTTTCAGATAAATGCTGTTCTTCTGAACTTTCTATTAATCAAAGAAAACTTAAAAATTCTACTCAGTTTTCAACATAATAATGTTTTTGAGCAGCAAATCAGAATATTAGAAGGATTTCTGAAGGATCATGTGACTGGAGTAATGATGCTAAAAATCACTTTTGAAATCACAGGAATAAATTGTATTTAAAAAATATATTCAGACAGAAAACAGTTATTTTAAATAATAAAAATATTTAATAATTGTACTGTTTTTGCTGTACTTTGGGTCAAATAAATGCAGGCTTGGTGAGACTTCATTAAAAATCTTACAGTTCAAAAACTTTTGACTGGTAGTGTATTTTAAGACCGTATTTAAATATCACTTACATATTACATGTATTACATTAATTGTTTTTTTAAAGACACTTTATATCCCTTTGTATATTTCATTTTGCATTTTTCTACTGTTTTATTGCTAATTATATAAAAAAAACTTTTTTTTTGGTGTTTTAATTAATAATTTGAGGTAATCTAAACCATCTGTTTTTTTAAATACATTTTCTGTTTATTTTGCCTTAAAACATCTATATTGTGTAGAAAAAACCCCCTCAAAACTACCATTGTCAAAAACATGCTGTTGAATTCAACTGAAACATTTCAAATTACATAAAGCATCAGCTAAAGATCACTTCTAATATGTTTAGATTACATTCTGCATGTGTAGATCTAAATGTGCATTCAAATAACAGAAAACAATTACACTCTTTCTTTGGTTCAACAGGAAGATTAGCCAAGAGCTGTAAAGGTTTAAAAATGTACATGCAGATTTAAGAGGATTTTCATATGGAGTGTGAGGCACGTACTACACGCCTAAGGTGGCAAACTCTAGATCCAACTTTTTTCTATTCTTTTTTTTTAATAAGATTAATAAATCAAATATGGTTTAGCTACAATAAATGTAATAATTTTATGCCAAAGTGTTTCTAAGTTTTCTATTATGTGATTTGACTTTTCACAAATGGACCTGTCAAAACATTTCATGTAATATTTTGCTGTTAAACTCCATATTTCCAAACCAATTAAAGAACATTTGTTATTGTATCACAATTGGTTTTTAATACAGATCCAAACTACTTACATCAGTGTAATGACGTTGTGTTGTTTTTAGAATGAAAGTACATTGTGCAAGTTACTGTACTGACAGAACAAGTAAACAACCAAACAATAATTCTGTAATACCACTTTTCCTGTCCGGGAATTTCACCCCGTTACCTATAAATAAGAGACTTTGTGGGCAGATTATTTACAGATTATTAGCAGGAAGTACAAGGAAAGGAAGGAGGTGCGCCAGCAGGTTTATTTAGCAGATTATCCTTTAAAATAATTCATATCTACAGTGTTATGGGGATTGCTTGATAACAAGACTTAGTGCCTTATGTATCTAGATTGTATGCATTATGTCTACTAAGAAGGCCAGGTAGATCATACACCTGCTTGAAGAGATTTTTTTGCCATTTCAAAAGCCAGGTAAGACAATTACTTGTGTTTTGAGTATCTAACAATCAAATAATTGTTTTTAAGCTGACCTTTATGTTTATTTATCTAAGAAGATTTTACATCTTTCAGTTAATTGAAGAACACCTGGATTTCACTTGTGCTTATGACCACTCATTCTGGTGTTTTAAATGATTATGATATACAAATGTTACACTAAACTGTTGGGGTCCAAAACTTTTGCATGCCTAAATATTTTCAAACTATTTAGAGATTCTGTACAAAGCATATATAAAATTAATAGAAGTGATTTTAAATAATGTGAGCACTACACATTTGCTCAATACAAAGTGGAGTAAAACACATATTAGAGATTTATGTCTAGATTAAAATTAAAATTTTATAACAGTATATTGATGAATTTCAGTAATGTAAAATTTCAGAGTAGTAACTTTAAGTCTGTCCTAATTGTAAGATAATCTGTCAGATGTCTGTTTACATCAAAGTCAGACATTTTTAATCAGATTATATTACAGTAATACACAGAAATAGAATAAAAGATCTTTTTCAAGGAAAACTAAATATCCACACCGTGAACGTATTCTCTCATCATTGTACAAATAGTACATGCTGTTAAATTAATCACATTTCCATATATTTTATGATGCAACATACAAGAAAGAATAAAATGTAAGGTGTAACCAGTGACTTGGCATTTGAGAGCAGTGAAGAGTCAGTCGCTTATAACACAAAGAAAAAAGAAAGATACTTCATAACCTAAATTTACTCATTATGATACATTGTATATGTGTCAGTGCACCCACAAAATGAGTAAGTCAGCCTATGACCGTATTTCCCGGGGGGTGAAGGGAAATTTGTGGCATGTGCTCATGTAACTAACTTCCTTTATAAATGTGATGCAGGTGCTTGATCAGCAGCACATGTTTAATAGAGCATCAGCTGAAGAGAAATTGTTCTCTCTGAACACGTGTTTTGGATTCTACATATAAGTATATCAATAACCTTTTATGTCTTCTCTTTTGGAGGCCTGAGCAACTATGGGAATTGTTGTAGAGGGTGGAGAGACGGTAGGTGCCCCAGATGGTGGCTGGGGCTGGATCGTTCTGCTTGGATGTTTTGTCGTCACTGGCTTTTCATATGCCTTCCCGAAAGCTATAAGTGTGTATTTCAAAGAACTGATGAAGGACTTCAAATGTGGATACAGTGACACAGCCTGGATTTCATCTATAATATTAGCAATGCTGTATGGTTCAGGTAAGATACTGTAAAACCTTTACCTTTAGTTTTATAAAAGTGTATTTTTCTTTTTAATCCTGAGTATATTCATTTTCATTTAATCCAGGTCCAATCTGTAGCATTATGGTTAATAAATTTGGATGCCGCCCAGTCATGTTGGTTGGAGGATTGCTGGCCTCAGCAGGGATGATAATTGCATCTTTCACGACTAACATTATCCAGCTTTACCTCACTGCAGGTGTCATTACAGGTAACTAAAAGACATTTGATGTAAAAAAAAAAAAGTATAAATCCATAAAAAGTTAGTTCCGGTGCTTAAACTGACTGTACAACTCTGCTTGTCCTAAATTGTGCGTTTCAAACAGACAGACGTTTCTGGTTTTAGTGACTGTTTCAGCGCGTTACATTGTTTCGCCAGTAGGTGGCGATGTGTGACTGTCTTTATGAGTGAGTCACTGAATCGTTCGTTCATTCAGTTCGTTCAAATAGACTGATTTATTCGGAACTAAACACCTTGGGAGACACCCAGTCTGCTTTGACTTAAATATTGTCGTAGTAGTAACTGTTAATATGTCTTTAAATATGTCTCTAAAATAAGTTACTCGATATTAAGTTGTTTTTTTTTTTAATCAAAATTATTCATTTTTATAAGCAATATCTCAGTCATAATTATTCTGTTAGTCTTAGTATGAGCACATGCAATATTGGTTAAAGGGACAGTTCACCCAAAAATGACTGTCAGCATTTACTCACCCTCTTGTTGTTCCAAAACTTTATGACTTTTTATGGAACATAAATTCTCCTAATCAATCAGTTTTGGTTTTGGAGATGTTTCTCAAAATATTTTACATTCTGTGGACGAAAAAATGGTAAAACATGTCAAGAAAGTATGGAAGCTCCTTCCTGCCAAAAAGGGCATTGCAACTTATTTCACAATTCTGCAGTTTTTCCTTGCAGTTGTGAGTTTACATCTTGCAATTCTGAATTTTGAGATATAAACTCAAAATTGCGAGTTATACGGTGAGAATTGCAAGATATAAAGTCACAATTCTGAGAAATAAAATTGCAATTCTGAGGAATAAAATCAGAATTGTGACATATAAACTCACAATTGACTTTTTTCTCAGAATTGTGAGTTTATATTTCGTAATTCTGACTCTTTTTTTTTTCCAGAATTTTGAGATATAAACTTGCAATTTCAAAATAAAGTCAAAATTGCAAGATATTAACTCACAATTGACTTTTTTTTCTCAGAATTGAGTTTATTTCTCACAATTCTGACTTTTTTCAGAATTTTGAGATATAAACTTGCAATTGCTAGTTATAAAGTCAGAATTGCAAGACGTAAACTCACAATTCTGAAAAATAAAGTTGCAATTCTGAGAAATAAAATCAGAATTGTGACATAACTCACAATTGACTTTTTTCTCAGAATTGTGAGTTATTTCTCTCAATTCTGACTTTTGTTTCCCAGAATTTTGAGATATAAACGTGCAATTCTGAGAAATAAAGTCAAAATTGCAAGCTGGAAATTGACTATTTTCTCAGAACTGTGAGATATAAACTCACAACTGACTTTTTCTCAGAATTGTGAGTTTATATCTCGTAATTCTGATTTTTATTTCAGTGTTTTGAGATATAAACTCGCAATTGCGAGTTATAAAGTCAGAATTGCAAGATATAAACTTGCTATTCTAAGAAATAAAGTCAACATTGCGAGATATAAACTCACAATTGACTTTTTCTCAGAATTGCAAGTTCATATCTTGCAGATTTCAGTTTAAGTCAGAATTGTGAGATACAAGCTCGCAATTCTGAGAATGTCAGTCCTTTTCCCCCCCTTTGTTGTTTTATCTCACAATTCTGACTTTATTTCTCGCCGTTGTGAGTTTGTATCATGCAGTTTGTGAGTTTGTATCTCACAATTGTGAGAGTTTATCTCACAGTTCTGAGAAAAAGGAAAAGAAAAATCTAATTTACATTTTTAAAAAGGCAGAATTGAACATTAGTGGTATTGGTATTACTATGCACAACACAAAGCTTTGTTTAATAAAAAAAAAAAA